>JAJSOF020000005.1:38749442-38780936 GCA_025594305.2 Periplaneta americana | reverse complement strand
ATGAGTAAATGATTGAGAGAGTCAGGGGGAAAAATAGGGGGGTGAGTGAACAAATAAATAAATAAGTTGGAAGACATAAGAAAAAAAATAAATAAATAAATAACTTGAGTAAATGATTGAGAGAGTCGGGGGGAGGGAATAGGGGTGAGTGAACAAAGAAATAAATAAGTAATAAAAACATAAGTAAATAATAAATAAATAAATGAGGGAGTAAATGATTGAGAGAGTCAGGGGTGAGGAGAGGAGGTTTGAACAAAGAAATAAAAAGTAATGGAAGACATATGTAAAAAAAAATAAATAAATAATGAGTAAACGATTGAGAGAGTCGGGGAGTGAGGGAATAGGAGGGTTTGAAAAAGAAATAAATAAGTAATGGAAGACATTTAAATAATAAAAAAATAAATAAAAAACTGAGTAAACGATTGAGAGAGTCAGGAGTGAGGGAATAGGGGGGTGAGTGAACAAAGAAATAAATAAAATGGAAGACATAAATAAATAATAAATAAATGAATAACGTGAGTAAATGATTGAGAGAACCAGGGAGTGGGGGAATGGGAGGTGAGTGAACAAAGAAATAAATAAGGGGCATAAGTAAATAATAAAAATAAATAACGTGAGTAAATGATTGATAGAACCGGGGAATGGGGGATTAGGAGGGTGAGTGAACAAAGAAATAAATTAGTAATGGAAGACATAAGAAATAATAAATAAATAAATAAATAAATAACCGAGAAAATGATTGAGAAACCAGGAGTAATAGAATGGAGAGGGGGAAAAAAAAAAATAAGTGATGGAAGTCAAAAGTAAATAATAAATAAATAAAAAATAAATAACGGAGAAATGAGTGGAGAGTCGGGGGTGAGAAATAGGAGGGTGAGTAAAAAAAAGAAATAAATAAGTAATGGAGGACAAAAGAAAAATAAATAAATAAATAACCTGAGTAAATGATTGATAGAACCAGGGGTAATAGATTAGAGAGTGAGGAAAAGAAGTAAGCAATGGAAGACATAAGTAAATAATAAATAAATAAATAAATAACCTGACTAAATGATTGATAGAACCGGGGAGTAATAGAATGGGAGAGTGGGGAACAAAGAAATAAGGAGGGAAGACATAAGTAAATAATAAATAAAGAAAAAAATAAATAAGGGGAGTAAATGTTTGGGAGAGAACAGGGGTAAAGAAAGGGGGGTGAGTCAACAAAGAAAAAATTAATGGAAGACATAAGAAATAATAACTAAATAAATAAATATCGGACCAAATGATTGAGAGAACCGGGGAGTGAGGGAAAGGAGAGTGGGGTGAACAAAGAAATAAGTAGGCCTAATGGAAGACAAAAAGAAAAAAATGAATAAAAAACGGAATGAAGGAGTAAATGTTTGGGGGACCCAGGATGGAATATGAGAGTGAGTGAACAGAGAAATAAGTAATGGAAGACATAATTAAATAAATATATAAATAAAAAATAATTTGAGTAAATTTTAGATGATTGGGAGGGGGAGTAGGGAATATGAGGGGAGTAAAAAAGAAAAAAATAAGTAAATAAATAAATGTTTTTCCCAAAAAGAAATGCAAATGAAAAAAGAAAAACAAAAATGAAAAAATTTGTAGCTCTCCCATGAAAGGGGTGATCTCGTGTTTAATGGAGAAATTAATATATATATATATATATGATATGTATATATATATATATATATTAAATTGAAAAAAATATACAAATCATCCTCACCATTAAACCCATCAAACATAATGAATCATTTATCTACCAGTCCCAAATCATCGTTTAGACGTTCCGCCAGTTTGTGTTCTGCCTTTTTGCGTATTTTAGCGGCTTTCCCGGAATTTTGTCTCTACTAATTTATTAACGAGATGTATGCGTTCTTGCTTTGTGTGTTTTTTCATGTCACTGGTTGTTTTTGATCCCTTGTTAAATAGTTAACGTTATTTCCTTTTTTTTTTAGACACGTTTAAACTCCTTTTCGAAAAGATTTGAAACGTGTAAAACACAATGGTGGCAATAGGAATTTTATAGAGGGTTAGCCTTGCGGGTTTTAAAATTGCTGTTCTTCATGAATCCGGAGAAGTGGCCAAGTTAATTTTTTTCTTTTGTTCACATTATTTCATTCTGACATCTCGCAGAACATAGGTTTCTACTATAAAGTCCAATTTATGTTTTCAGTGGAAATCATTTGTTGTGTTTTACTGTGTTTTTGTAGGTTATGTAGAGATCTATGCAAATCATCCTCCTAAATTATATAAAAATATCCTTTTTTCTAATGTTTATATTATTACACTTACTTTTGGATATTCCAGTTGTAAAGACTTTCCCTCTGGGCTCCATTTTTTTTTTAATCCCGAATTCTCTTGTAGCATCTTCACAATCCCAGTATTATGGCCACCTCATTCTCATTCCCTTTGACTCCTATGAGTAAAAATCCTTGCACATATCTTTCAGGTAGGCCAAATCTTTTGGGGATCCTCTTCTTTCCGCCTTAACCCCAACTTTCCGAGAATAATCTTCTTTTCCCCAGAGGAAAAAAATCCCCCCGCATATTTTATTAAAAATACGCACTTTAAAAAGCTTTCTTTTATGAATTTCAAAAGGGCGTTATCACACCAGTAATATGGAAAAAATTTTTTGATCCCCATTACTTCATCTCTTCTTCAATTTCAAATTTTATTTTATTCTATTGATAGAAAGTTTTATTGTATTGTAACGATACGTATTTATATATATTTTTATATCTTAGCTAAAATTTGGTTAAAATTTTTAGGGGTTTTGTTTCTTGTTTTGTGATTTAAAATACGAAAAAAAATATCTCATAAGACTCAATTAGACTATTTCTTCAGATTTGCACAGTTAAAAAACCTATTATGTAGAAACTTTAAAACTGGAAAAAAGAAAAGAAAGTTCCATCATTATTTCTTGTTACGAAATAATGTTTAAGGAGAAAATTTTTGAGCAAATAAAAAAATGTACGAAAATGAGTTTGGTTTAATTCGCAACATGCTCAGTCAGTTTAATAGAGAGGGTATTATGATAATAAATTATTGAACGAATTTTAATTTTGTCCTTTAAATGTAGAATTCATATGAAAGTTGGGGTGACTATTTCGTTTATATGACGTCATTCCTTTTTGACCAATGAAGTGTAATGAAATTTTAAATTTCCCAAACCAATCCATCACCGCATCTTTTTTCCAGCTATATTTGTCGCTATCAATTTATCGAATGGTCGTTTTTTTGTTTGTCGTTGTCGCCAACCGTTTCCCCGTAAATTGATGATCATGAATACATTGATGCAACTACAGGGTTTAAAATTTTTTATTTCAACTTTAAAGCAATGAATGCGACATTGATTTTTAATATTAATTAATATTTTTACGCAGGAAGGGGAGTTAAAAACGGCGCACCTTGACACAAAATCTTCATTGAACGTACCTTTTAAACTTTATTTTTTCAATATTTTTTCAGATTGCAGCATACGCGTTTGGGAATATTCTATTGTAGATGCAGCTTGTTCCTTCACCTCAGCAAAATGCGTTTGTCGAGTTTAAAAAAAAAGCTTTTTTAGCATGATTGTAACTGTCGAAATAAGACACGCTGACATTGGTCCTGCTCAAACAGGTAACTTCCTTAATTGGCCTATAAAATTTGTTTTTTGTGAATTAAATGAAAAAATTAATAGAAAGTCGATGCTTTATTAACTTGATATCAAACCCAAACCCCTTTTGCATAGTAATTTTAAAGGTCTTTGATCAAACTGCCTTCCTACGTAATAAAATTTTTTTTAAATTTTGGTATATATCAGTGATGGCCATTTGTAGCAACATGTCTCGCTGTGAATACATAATCATTGCTATATGCTGTCCCCACTGTTACTGTTAAATTAAATTATGATTTCAGCAGATAATGAAAATGTATTTATGTTATAATAATAAAGAAAAGTGCAGTTGTAATTAAATCGTTAAACCTGTGTTTCGCAATTGGATTATGAATAATAAAAACGAATTTCTTTTTTTGCAGTAATCGATATTCATCTACAGTATTTCTACTTACAATTCTGAATAGGGTTTAAATATTCGTAAATATACAATTATTAACATTTTATGATCAATTTTTGGGGTATATTATTTACATTGTTATCTTATTCACTAAATATTCAAATAAATGTCACTGAGGTAAAGATTTTCCAGATAAATCTCAGACGTCTCGGACATTACTACAGATAAAACACGGGTTAAAAATTATTTGTATATAAATATATTGAATGGGACTTGTTTTTTTGTTGTTGTTGTTATTATTATTATTATTATTATTATTATTATTATTATTAATTTTGACGCATTCGACGGTATGTTAGACTGACGGGGATAAATTGATGTGTTGGCAACACTGGTTGGTAACATTTGTTGCATTTCTTTGTATTCTTCACACCCGGTGAGATGAGCCCCGTATAATAAATGGATTCAGCAGGGTGGGAAGCACCCAAGAGAGTAGGAGAACCACCCCCCAGCCCCCCCAATCTCTCATTTGGGACTAGAGTTGATTCTCGTTATAAAGAAGGGGAGATGGACTTAGCATGTTAACATAAGAAACGCAAGTGCAGGGTAAAGAGGGGGAGGTATTGAAATTGATCACTAAAGTGCCAGATATTCCTGCGCAACATTGGGTAGTATGGATCTGTGGTTAGGTCATCTATGTTGTGGGGGGGGAAATTTGGGGTTGGGAAAATGCAGAAAACTAAATAAGGTCAAAGGGACTTCCGGGAACGAATATTTGAACTGGCAGAAGCACAGCTAACTGCGGGGGGTAAAGGAGTTTTGGGGTTCAAACGAAGCAACACATGAAAATTAGGGGGGATAAAAATACTGATTAAAATTATATTTGGGGGTGTCGTTTTTATTGATTTTCTACAAGGTTCAAAAAAAGAGGGCTGGGAAAAGGGGGTTTATAAACTGCAGAGAGGGCTGCATCAAATAGGGAAAATGGGGTGGGAGAAAGGAGAGAATAAAGGGGGAATGTATGGGGTAATTTAAGATGCGATTAATTGATATCGAGAGGCAAGAGATTGAGCCCAATGTTGGAAAAAATCCTCCCCCCATTTACAATCAAACCATGCTTAACTGGGGGGGGTGTGATACAAAACTTTGGGCAAAGACAGCAGAGCAGGTTTAACGTGGCTAAGATTGGGGGCATGGGGGAAAAATTTTTAACGAAGTAGGGGAGGTCTTTGTCCGCTTTAAAAAAAAAGGATTCCCTTGCATATTTATTACTGTGTGTCGAATTGGAACATGTAGGGAAAATATTTACCACCCCCGATGCTAAGTCAGAGAGGAGTTCGTTGCATTCTTGACCTCATGGGGAATAGAGAAGGGGAAAAAAGATGGATTTTCCTCTTGAAGGCGAGAAAGATTAGAACTGAGTGTTGAAGTTTGGACGCAAACTGAGGTAGGGATAATAGTATCCACCAACTGTACATTTTTAGGTCTTTAGATTAGGATATATTATATAATGTGTTTTTTGTGCCATCTCCATTTTTATGTGTTTTTTTTTAGAGAGTAGTTGGATGTAATCATAAGTGGGGGGGGAACCCTCAAAGGAGAACTTGTTTTAGGTAAAAAGCAGTAGGTCAGAAGACCCGTGCATTGGATTTGAGAAAAATTATGATAATATAAAATATGAATGTATAATATTACTAAATAAATCCATCTGTCAATAGATTCCCTGTTCTACGATGGGTGCTGACTACTTGTTTTTAAATAATAAAACGAAAAGAAATATGTGTATGCATACAAAGTTGGAATCATTACATATGGGAGGATGTTCATCCCTCTTTTTTCCCAAATTTTTAATTTTTCAGTACCTCGTGTTTCCTCCTTCCACTCCGTTCTTCGGGGTTGTCAGCATGTGTAATACAACGGAGTTTAATATTACCGCAGTCTGTCTTTTTGCGTATATTTTAATTTCCCCCCTTTTTGTTTTCTTTTTTTTGGTTTGCCCTTGCGTTGACTTTACACTTCACCCCCCGGGGCTCATAATAATTGTTCTCCTCTCAAGTATCCGTTATCGCAAATGAAAAAAAATGAACATTGTCCGCCGTCAGTTGATGTCCTTTCCATTTCCCCCATCTGCAAGGACGGACATTGTTTAGAAAAGGGGTAATTAGTGCTTAAAGTCGAGAGGCAATTATTTTTTTATGTGGACGTCACCCTTTTGATGTGTTAAACTGTTTTTTTTTTTCTTCAATTACAACTCTACGTTTCAACTACGAGAATATTGGGTGGTTATTAAAAATTGTACCCTAATTTTTATGTTACAGGACAGCATTCCTGTAAAAAAGGTTTATCCACATCATTAACTGTCATCGAACCAGAACCCCCTTCAGAAACGAGTACGTCCTGTGTTAGTGTCACTGGAAGGGAAAATTTACATTTATTCCGAGATTTAAATAACGAAAGTTCCTAATTTCCTTCCTTTTCTAAAATTCGACTGAAAATCGGGAGAGGAAATTACTCGAGGATTACAAAGTATCGAGAATAATCTAGATAAATAACATCGAACAATATCTCATGTTGTAATCAAATGAATATACAGGGGGTTTCGGGGTGGGTTACAAACTTTCAGGGATGATGGGGGAAAAGGGACATGTATCAATTTGAGATAAAGAACCCTGGTCCGGGAAATGACTGAGTCAAAGTTATAAAACAAAATAATTGGTGGAAATGGAATTGTAATTTCGCACCACGTACCTTCCTTTCTTAACCTTTGAACAGTCGTGGAAAGATGGATGTCCCAGTGGGTACTGGAAATCAAACCCCGGGCCTTGTCTACCGTTCCCATTGGCTCATCCGTATTCGAAAATCAGGGGGATATTCCGCCTCGTGTACTTCCCTTTCAATAGGACTGATCGACTGGACACTGCAAAGTAAATACACTGCTGTCGACAGATTTCATATCAGACACACCTGTCCGTTACAATTACGCATCTGCATTGCTTTAGTGTAGTTTCCCCTCCCCATTCCTCGACAGCGCACTGAACGGAATATTAAGAGACAACGTAAACAACGCCAGATAATACAATATGTGTAAGATGTACAGATAAATCCCCATAAATATGTACAGAGTAATATAATTATTTTTTTTCCACAAACTATTTTCCTTGTAATTTTCGACTCGGTCTTTTCCGGATCAGGGTTCCTTATCTCAAATTGATTCATGTCCCCTTTCCCCATAATCACTGAAAGTTGAAACACTAGGGGGGAAAAACCCCTTTTATAATTACTACAGATGTAGCCTATGTATGCACAAAACAGATAAACAGGGGATTACTTACCTGTACAAATTTGTTAATGAAAGGAAAATAAGACAAAATATTCTATAAAATTTTCCTGAAATCCTTACTTTCAGAGTTATGAAGCGCCATAGTCCAGGGGCAGGTATTTATGGAGATTAGTTTTACTATTTGTGTTTTTCTAACATTATGTTTAAGGAGATTGTTGGAGATTGATTTCTATCTTGGCGGAGATTAATGGAAATTTAGGAAAATAAAATTATTTTGGCAGAGTCTCCATTAATTTCGGGTTGTGAAACTGCAGATATACAATCAGAATATTATGAAATATACAAAATCAATAAAAAGGTTAAATTATGAATTTTTTTAAATGCTATATATTAATATGAATTAACAGCATGCAATTTATTAAAGTTACAATCAATATCATATTGATCAAATAATAATGCTTATTATAAAATAGCTACAGTATTGAGATATAAAGGACACCATTAAATTAATGAAAGTTGTAACACTAACAAATTAATGAAGAAAATTAAATATTACAGTTGAGAAATTATTGGGGGATGGAATTTTAACCCCTGTCCCGAATATTCAGTATCCATCCCAACAGATGGTTTATCTGTTAAGTATGAATTTTATTATTAATGAAGGCAATAACAATCACAGGTCTTAAAAGCTGACAGCAAGAGAGTAATACATTTTCAACAGCTCCTTTCTGACATTAAGAGTAAGCGTTGAGTATATCTCCGTACACGAATTTCCACAAATCTGTTCCTGAAACTAAATACCTTGATAAAATTCTAAGATAAACTATAATGGCAAAACCAACATTGACCAACTAACACTAGGTAAAGTGTAAATTAAAATACAACTAATAAAATACTGCAAAAATAACAGACAGGAACTTACATTACTTGGAGGATCTTTCGCACTAACTTGCGACTTTGTCTTTCTTGTTGTATACTCAAGACCACTATCCCCAAGCGACTTTCGTGACACATCTTTGCACTTATTAATATTAATTTGTCTGGATTTTTTTTTTTTTTTTTTTTTTTTAGATTTATTTAGCCGGTCAATATCCACCGCAGGAATCGTCACTGTCTTGCAGTCGACCTTTTTACATAGCCTATAGTTCAAATCGAAATCTGATTCACAGATTTAAAAGTACCCAGTATTGCAAAAAGAGAATAAACTTCCGTGCAATACCTGCCGATACGATGTAAACAATTGGATACGCTAGAAGTGACTAGCAGGCCTGCAGAACCCGTAAGTAGGAAATACTACGTCATCCTCCTCCCACTTCTATTGGGATGATGGATGCCTGCTTTAGATTTGTTGACATTCTTTGCATGTGGAAGGTTTATCAGTGCGCACTGTAATTTTCAAAAGGATTGTGATAAAGTCATTGTATTTAAATTGCGTTATGTCGTTTCAAGATTTATGATTATTCCAGATTTTCAGTCGGTAGTTTCTTTGAGATTTATTTGCACCCAGCCTGCTTTAGATTTTCTGAAACTTTCCTCTATCATCACCTACGGAACATAAAATTTGTAACATTTAATTAAGGAACCTTGAAAGTTAATATAAATGTCACCATTCATTTCAATGCAAAATGAACACAATGAGTGAGTCCTTAATTTATAACACTATATATATATATATATATATATATATATATATATATATAATCAATATACAGTTCGTAATAATGAAATTACCTGAAATTTAGTCTATTCCATAATTTTAATATGGGCTTTTGTTGGAAATACTGTTTGATATTGAAATGGCGAGTAGAAATAAATTGGATGGAACATTGTAACAAGCAAATTTTTCGTCTTCAACAACAAAATAATTCTATTCTCATTTCCTTGGCAGTATTATTTCTTCTCGGTTTAGATTTTGCAATGTCCCAGTTCTCTTCAAACTGCAGACGCGTATTGTGTACCTGCCGCCGCTAGGATGAATGTTGATATAGCAGAGAGCAACTAGAACGCCAGTGACCACACCTCGGTAGAAAAGGTGGGTGGGTAGAAGGTAGACAGGCAGAATCTCCCAGGCTTGCCCATGACCGTTTACTTCCGTGGGCGGGCATACGCTTAGAATTGTTTGTCCTGCAACCTTCCCTCACAAGCAGGCAGGCAGTGTGGTTGCACGTTAATCCCAAACAGCCCTGAGGACCTGAAAGGACGTTGGGTTCCCCCGACCTGCGCCAGACTGTCTGCTTTCAGATGCATGAAAATATCAACCAAGTCTTTAAAACCCTGACAAGAAGCCTAAGATATAGACAAAAAACCCTGAAAACTTAATTTGTTGTCTTCGAAACATACCGGTAATAAAGACAAAGAAAACTATTTTCGTCAACAAAATTCCAAAATGCCAACAGTTATTATAAATTACGGGATTTCCTTTTCATCTTACTAAATAAATTTAATGCACACCATTCAAATTTTCATTTTCAAATGAAAATAAATCTGCCCCTCAGAAGTTAAATAGAAATCAATATTCTGAAGAACAAAAAAACTTTTAAATTTTAAGGTATTCATGAGGGTTGATAAGGAAAAAGATAAAAAAATATTTTTCTATAAACCCCCTCCCTCTCCTTCCCTCCCTCCCTCCCCTCTCCCTCTCCTCTCCCCCCTCCCTCTCCCTTCCTCCCCTCTCCCTCCTCTCCCTCTCCTCCCCCCCCCCCTCTCCCTTCCTCTCCCCCCTCTCCTCTCCCTCTTCTAGTCAAAAAGCCGAAATGTTATTTTTTCCCAGTCAGGTACATTTTAGGAATAGAAATGTATAATATTTATCTTATTATTTTATAAAATTTTTAGTGCAATAAATTGAAAAACATATTTTTTTAATGAAGGATTTTCGCCCAATAAAATAAAGATTTTTTGAAGTGACTGAATAAACGATCTTAGGTTTCAAACGACTGTTTCATTTTAACCAGCGCAGACTGGCTTCCGTGAATGCAAGTCACTCTCCCTTTACAATACGAGAAAACAGGAAACCCTTTTTTCCCCCTGACTGAACCTAAAAAACCCTGGGTCAAGGGGTTCAGGCAAAAAGGAACTTGTTTGTAGCTACAACCCAACCCTAGGCAACGGGTAGGGGTGATTTTGGGATTTGCCGGTCTAAAACCCTGCATTTTTTCTTTCTAACCTCCGCCAACCCCATCCAATCACTCACTGAGCAACCCGTTCCATTTGTATTTGTTCTGCCCTCGAGGGATATGTCTCTCGAAACCATGTACGAAAGTTCCAAGTAGAATGGGAAAGGGCGATTTTTCTTTTCATTTTTGATGAGAATATGAAATATATGATTTGTTCACAAGTATTACGAGGAAAAAGGTTGAAAATAAAACGGCATTATACTACAGTTACTAATGAAACATTAAAAGGTTAATTTTTTTTGTCATATCATCATCATCGTCGTCGTCTGCTCATCATCAAAACATCATCATCATCATCATCATCATATCCATCTCTGTACGTCGACCCTTTTTTAGCAGACGTACGAATAATGCGGTTAGCTCTTCAATTTGAAATCACTGATTTACTATTTATGTCAAATGAAAGAGTTGTGGGCAAAGTTAAACTATCAAATCTTTGCCAAAAAAAAAATATCCAAACTTCGTTCTTTTTGCTTGCTCTGTTGAAGCCATGTTCACTACAACTTGTTTTTAAAAATTATTTTTAAAAATTAAAAAATAAAACCAAATTTAGATCACAACTGACAGACAAATACCTTTCGGATCAACTACGACTGGCTGTAAGTGAAAAATCCTGATTATGAAATGTTGTCGCAGAGACATTCTGAAGACAATTAATTTTAGGTTGTGATATTGTTCATTTATTGTTCATTTCTTTCTTCGTTAAGTACTAAACATTAGTTTGTAGCCTTGTACTGTTAAAATTATATTTAAGTGCTTGACGTAAGGAAAGTGAAAATCCTTTAAATAAGTCAGACATTTGCTTATTTCCCCTTCGGGTGTCCATCTCCTAGGTGCTATACGTTGCAGGTTACAATGGCCCCGGGCACGATTACTTTTTCCCCACCGCTGGTCTAAAAAAAGCAGCAAAACAGTACAACGGGTCTGGGACAAGAATCCAAGCCTCCGCATACTAGTAAAGATCATGTCACAAATAGTTCACGTTAAGTATATTTTACAAAGAAAATATTATTGAACGCAAAAGGGGGCAATATTAAAGATATTACTGGAGAATATAAGGTATTAAAATTTTATTTATTTATTTATTTATTTATTCATTATTGTATTTTTTAGATATGCTTTATGAAGTTAAATTAATTTTTATGAACGTATTAAATTATTTTTTTAATATTTATTTATTTATTTATTTATTTACTTATTATTAATATTTTTTTTTTGGAACAACACCCGAGGCCAAAAAAAATAATAATAATAATAATAATAATAATAATAATAATAATAATAATGAAGAAAAGTAAAAAGTGTATGAGGGAAAGGATATTCTTTTTTAAAAAAAATTAATTACCGGTATACTTTTTAAATAGTGCGAGGGTATGAAAAGAACTCAAAGTATGTTTAAAATATTGTTCGCCGTGTAGGAATTCAGCAAACCTACATTTATTTTCTGGTAAAGGAACGTTTCTTTGTTACATGGCTGCTAACAGACACTACTGCTGAAGTGTTTTCTTGTACTTGCAGTAAACATGGCTATAAAGTTTTTAAAAAGCAGATGTGTCGAATGAATATCTTTGAAATTAAAGTGCTAAAATAAATGATTAAAGGAAAAAAAAAATGTTTGTGCTTTCTAGATTAACTTTCTGAACTGATGATTTTTTTTTCGAAAATTTAAAGAACCAAAAAAAATAAGAATCCTCACGTAAACGCAATTGTTTCACCCGGGAGGGAGGGCCCCCGAAACAGTGCGTACGAAGCAAGAAAACAAAAGTCCAATAATTCACTGGAAAATTTTAACCCGAGAAAGAATTTCATCACCTCCCTGTTGATTACAAAAATTTTATAACGGTTTAAGTAATCAAATTAAACATCACTTTTTCTTTGATACAAATTACTGAATGCAGTTAAAATAAAGGGGGGTGGTAATGAAAAGTCCTAAGCCAAAAGACTTTTTACAGGAAAGCTTTTAAATTTGGAGTCCAGTGCTATTAGCTGGGAATCATAATTCCTTCAGCATGTACTTAGGGATTTAGGAGTTACCGGTAAAAAAAGTTTTTTTCATCTACCAAGATATAGTACTACGAAGGTTTCGTTTCTGTGATGTCGCATAGAGAAACGTAGCCATGCCATTGGTACTACAAATGGTGGGAGATGAAAGAAACGCACTGTCCGATATTACCCGAGTCCGATACTACCCGACTTTCCTTACTTCATTTTTTAGTAATTTTAAATATTTTACTGGCAGCTTTCTCATATGAGTTAGAAGTGAACCTGCAAATCATTCATTTTAGTTTGGGGGGCTTTGGGAAGTCTCGTTTCACCCCTTCAAATAGTTTTTGCTTATTGGAAGAAAACGCTGTTGTATGCTATTTGGGAAAAGAATCCTTCCGAAGAATTGAATGTTTATGGATGAAAGGAGTTTCCTTTTGTTTCTTTGGTGTTATTTTTTTCACCTCTGCAACTTTAGTTATTTTATCACTTTTGCTCGACAAAAAATGTAAAATTTCCCTCCAATTACTGATATTGTCGGTTGTGTTTTTTTCAGCTGTCTCGTTTAACTTATTGATTCGACATGATCAACTGACCATAAAAATAGTGTCAAAATAAACTTCTTTATTGACTATTACACTTTTTTACGTAATACTACTATTAACGAGAAAACGGCAAAGGGGCGCTTCAAACAATCACGGCTGCTCATCGCACAATTTTATCGCCCCAAGAATTTGTTTAATTTCACGCTTCCTAGATTTGCTTGTTTTTATCACTACCCTAGCATTTGTTTCTTTGTTTGCCAACATTTTAAACTGCAAATTCTTTACGGTACTATAAAACATGCTTTAATCGTCTTTTGTTTACAGATAGAGAGTCAATTGAAAATGACAGCTCCGTTAAAACATTTTGGAAAAAGTAACATTAGTGAAATAGAATTTCAGAAAATAAATTAATATTATATTGTATTACAGTACTGTATTTTTATAATCTATACACTTTCTTCTAATTTCGTAATAGTCAATTAACCCGCTGAGTTTTTATTTTTCTAGATAAATCAAACCCCTTTGTGATATTATTGATATAAAAACCTTTAGCATGATATGTCTCTTCTATGTTACAAAACGGCCGCCGAATTTAAAGTTGATTTTACTGAATTCAGAGTTGTCAGTGTAGATAAATATGTTGAAATAGCATATAATTGCCTGAATAGTTTAATCCACGCCTTTATGTATGCCAAATCCTACAATGCATGTAAAATTCATACGAAAAATGTTTAACTAATATATTACATTATACGAAAGAAATCACTGCATTTGGAATGTATTAACGTTATCTATTAACAAACAGAAATACAAATTATTCCAATTGATATACCTGAACCATTTTTACTTCTTCACATTGAAGTTGATGGTGAAATTTGTACGTTCAATTAGTTCAATTCAATTCAATTTATTTGGCCATTAGACATACAGTTTTGGTTTCGTCAGAATACATTAAAAAACATATACCCTAAATACTTTTTAAAAACCATTAATAAAAGAAACAGTAAAATTTAAATAACACAATGAAAACATGAAATAATTTGAAATTTTTAAATTAAAGAAAACTAATAATTGCAATTAAATTATTTATTAAAATAAATTTCATACAAATTTTTTTAAAAAATCAGCAACAGAATAAAAGGATTATTTGATAATCAAAAATTTGTAAAATCTAGTTTTGAAGCTATTGATTTGTAATTTATAACATTCACTTGGGAGTTTATTATAAAATTTCATCCCCATTATTAAAAAGTTTGTTTTGCTCTTGTGTAATCCACAATATAGATTATTAATTTGTTGACTATTTCAATTTCATGATCATGAAAAGGCCACTAATGAGTAATTGTCGATATTTTGTCATGAAAAGTACTAGATCATATAAAACAAATTTATGATTGAAAAATTCCCTGATTGTCGAAAAGTGGCCGACAATGTTCCAGATAGTTTGATTGACATAGAATTTAATGGCCTTCTTTGCAAAAATCAAGACGCCTCCAACCCCGGTTCCATTTCCCAGAAAATTAGGGGATATGGATTATGACTGAAAGAAAGAAAAGTAGGCACATCTTAAATAATTTTTTAGAAACGCAAGTAGTTAATTTCTTTAGCAAGTATAAAACCTTTATAGCTTTGTGAAGTATTTGAGGGTTATCCCATGTTAAATGAGTCTGTAAAAAATCCCAGAAGTTTTGATATTGACTCTGTTGCCTTATTTATTAGGTAGTTTAGGCTGAAAGTTATTGATAGTTTTTTTTTTGATTAACAAGAAACCGTTCGATTCAAACCATAAAGCCATCTGTGATAGAGTGTCGTTGTTGAGATTTTTAATTGATTTAGAGCAAAGGGAAAAACATAGGAAAATAGTGTCATCTGCATACATAATTTTATTTCTTAAGGAATTTGGGAAAGGGCATTTATTGTATTAAAAAAATAGGGACCAATTATTGAGCCTTGAGGAACCCCAAAGGTAGTGGGGAGACTTGACCAATTTTCACCATAGCAACAATTGACTTCTGCCTGAAGATAGGTTCTAAAATATTTAGTGTGTTCCTCGAATACCATAAAAATTTAATTTTTATAAAATTAAATTATGATCAACACAATCGAACGCTTTAGTGAGATCACAGAATGTAGCATTAACTGGTACCTATTTTTAAAATTTTTTAAAATTCCCGTATTAAAAGTCAATTGATCATTTAAATCTAATAATTGTTAGTCAGACTGCTAACCTTCAGTCAGCTGTTATAGTGTAATGTTCGTATATTTTCAAAATATACTCCCCGCAAAAAAATACGTACATTACACGTTACGAAGTGTTACAAATTGGGAAATTAAAAAAACCGTCCTGACCGTTTTTCAAACTTTCCTCGTTTTTGTTATTTTTATATATTGTTTTTTAAAAATTTTTAATAGCCTATATCTTATTCGGCATATCATAGACGGGTAGTACAGTGGGTATGTTAGGGGTTGGGTTTTAGTTGAGCAGCTACTGATATATAGCTATTACATTTAGACATTACGGAATGTAGCCTATATTGGGCAAATAGGGGATGCAACGCAATATGCAGGATTAATTAAGTTTTAAACATGAACTTCGTCAGTTCATTGGTTCCTCAATAAATTTTGGGTTGAAGACGAGACTAATTGAGACGAATATTACGATCGTTTTGATGTAAAATTATTAGTTTTTTGGTAATTAATCCTTCAAAATTATTTACTATATGAATGTATTTTATAGAATGTTAGATAACGGGGTTAACTGTAACTCTGTACAAAAACAATCAATGCACTGAGCTTACAAACCATGGGGCCCGGGTTGAAATACTGACGATTCAACCGAATTTATAATTGTGCTGGCGAAATCTGTGGTCCATGTAACACATGGTTATGTCTGTGTAATCCAGTTCCCTTGTGACGAAAAAACTCGATCACCATCATAATTCATTACTATTGTAATGTACACCATCGTATGTGGTGCACTTGTTTTAACCCGGCGAACTATGCTCCGTCCCAGGTATCTGTAGAACAGTCTTGTGATAGTTTAAAATTGCGAGCGAGAGCTTTTTTATGCCCACTGAGCGCGGGGACCCTTTTTTACCAAACATTGCTAAAGGATGTACAGACGAACACAGCGCATCATGAGGGAACGGAAGCGCGTTTTCGAAGAGTGGAAGATGCAATATTTAGTTTGAACATGGTGAGAAACCCAGTGTTTGTTGTGAAAAAAATATCATTTGAAAAAAAAAACAAAAAACGGCATTATGAGACGCAACATAAAAAAAAATTGGGCATTATTCGGGAGAAGAGAGAAATAAATTCATTTCGGAATTGACATTAAGGTAAATTAATTTTCATTTGGGTCATAGATTGATCTAGATTTCTTTATTTTTTTTTTAAATGTTTTTTGGATGTTTTATTTGTTTTGTTTCGGGTATTTACTTATTAGACTACGTGTTTTTTAATTTAGAAATAATATTTATCTTTTATTGCACTTTTTAAAATATTATTACTAAGCTCAAAATGCTAATTCACTTTTTTTCCAACTATTTTGGGTTTTAAAATATGAACTAAATATTTTGAAAAAATTTGATGCAAGAAGCTTTTTTGTAACGTCAATATCAAATATACTTAAAAAAATAAATTTCAAAAATATTATATCTAATTGCACCAAATTTTGAAAAAAAGATATTATTATAGATCTGTTTATATAGTTTAAATTTCAAAAATTTTTGGGCCGAAATTGTGGAAGTTTTAAAAGTCATACATACCCCCAAATGATTGCCCCCAGAAATTACGATGGTTCTCAATACCTTAATTTAATTAATTTGTTTTTTCGCTTTTGGTACTCCAAATAAATTTAAGAAAACCATTACATAATCACGACGGGAGGTAAGGACTACATTTTCACAATCACACAATCAATATACTCTATTTCAATCAATATGCCGCTATTTTTTTTTCAACAAATCAAAAGTACTTAGAGATCACCCCGTCGAGCAATTAGACCCTATTATTTTCCCTCCTAATCAATGAAGTGAAGTATTTACATAAAAAATAATTGCTTTTAACAATAAAATGGTTTAAAACAATTAACTTTTCCTATTTCTCTTTTTCTTCAAAAACCCTTTCCCCTTTGCGATTTGTTTATTTTGACATGTTATTAAATAACTTGTAATTACCCCCATTACATAGCCAGACATTTATAACGCAAGTTTTGTAATATTCGTGCATGTCGCTGTACATCCGTTGTCTAGTTACGACGCTACGTAGTGGAGGGGCTATGGCCGTGTTTAAGGTGAGCCTTCGCCATGATTGGGAGCAATCGTCCCATCCCTGCTGTAGAGTGACTTGGGCATAGGGGGGTGGAGTCTATCGGGCCGTAGTGTATTGCGGGCAGACAGCTCGAGGCCCTAAAAACACCTATTGGTAGAAAGTTGATAGAAATGATCCCCCTTTCCCGCAAGCGATTGGAGCTTTGTTCAACCAATGCCTGCCCAGAGCTGTCATTGGTCCTAGCCTCCCCCATACACGTACAGAGGTCTTATTTGTCTTTCATTTGCAGATCCCGGGACGGACTATGTTATCACCGCTTCTCTGAACATGCGAACATAAGCCACGCTCGTAGAATCGGCTTGAATAAGGAAATTGGACTCTCCCTTTACATAAAAAAAAAATAAAAACAACCAACTTAGAATAGCAATTTGGGAGCCTGTCATTTGCCCCACGCAACTGATTCATATGTATGTAGCAGCTATTTCCCCCTTTCTTGAAATTTTTTATTTTTTTTACTTTTCCCCCCATAGGTTTTACTGTTTTTTTTGCTGCTTTGTGTATTTTCCCTTTCTCATTTTCTCTACTTATTTCTTCTTCCGTACCATCTTCCTTTCCCCCTTTTACATCGATATTCGTTTCTTCATTCTCATTATCTCTTCTTTTCTTTCTTCCTTTATTTTCCTATCTTTTTTTGATTCTTCTCACTTTAAACAAATTTTCAATTTTTTTACCCTCCAAAATATTTTCTCAGAAATTTTCTTTCTTTCCTTTCAATACTCTATTTCTGTGTTTGCTGCCTGTCTTCATTTCTCCTATCCTTTTAAGCATTTAATAGTCTTATTTTTCGTTTCTAATTACTTAATTTTAGTTACCATTTTTCCCTTCTACATTTCTCGTTTTTCCTTTCTGTCCTACGGTGTTCGGGGTTGTTCCCGATCTCTGATAACGAATTTGAATGACGTCATGTGTGTCGGGAATCACCCCGACAGCGAATTGGGATAGGTGAAAACCAGGTGAGTGATTTCATAATCGGGGTGCACGGTGTATCACAGTAGCAATGCCCAAGAAAAGGGCCTTTTGGGGGGGGGTAGATAACAACTTTTTCCCATGTAAAGACAGTTACGTGAAAATCATAGGAGCCTGAAGAAACGTGCTTTCCCTTATTTCCAAGAAAGGCATCGGTGTACCTAATAAAAGGCAAAGCCGGGTGGGATTAATTTAGAGTGGAAAAAACAAGCAAATCCATTTCCCCTCACAAATCGCCGCATCGCAAGAGATGATACAAATTTATTCCATTCGAACTGTACCAAACTTATTAAGTAAAAATTATGGTGGCCATGAAGAGAAAAGGAAATTATTTCATGTTCGTCCATGATATGGTATAGGTCAAGTTTAGGTATTAGACCTTCCCGCGCCACATATTCGTAGTCATTATTAAATACTTGATCGTGGCACGGGGCATTATAACTCGAAAGTGGTTAAAATAAGTCATTGCCGGGGAAAGACCAGAAATTTCGAATGACAACCTGCTGGCATTAGAAAAAAAAAACATTGTGGTTTTATGTGGAACGGTAGATCACTAGACCCAGAGGTTTTTTTCTACACGGAGGGGAAAAACCCCTAAAGTGCAAAAACCCTTGAAAGAGAGAAAGAAAGGAGCCACCGCAGCAGTTACAAGTTGTTTGTAGTTTGCTGCAAAAGCAGTTCTTCCAGGTGCGCTCTGGGGTCATGCAGGGGGTTTTAATCTACCCCATGATTTGAATTTCGAATGACCGGTACAATAATTATAGTAATTTTAAAAGATTTATGAAAAATAAAAAAATTATATTATTTTCTAGCTTTGTAAATTAGTTTAGTATAAACACAAACTGAATAAAACCCTTTTTCAATTTACAAAAATATAGCTGAAACACTTGTTTATTATTACAGTATTTTTTAAATTTTTTTATTATAGGTCTTCTTTGAAACTTAGAACGCTAGAATTTACAAGTCTTTAACATTAAAGAGTATTTCTCATTCTCAGAAAGGAAATAGTCTGTATTCGCAAACAATAACAAATTAAAGGAAGTATTTTTCAATGTCACGGCAGATGAAAAAAGCTTATTTCGAGCTCTTTTTTACTTTGGGGTTTTACATTTTCTTTCTTGTATTAAACTCGCCCAAGCAAAAAGTATATAGGGAAAGCAAAGAGTATATCGTCGTTTAAGAACCAATACCGCGTAACTGACTTTTTTGATAAAAACTGTTTTTTGCAAAGGGTACCCCACGTCATCTGCATGCATTGACAAGCGCGGGAATTTGATTGCATGAATGGCCTGGTGCGAAGGAGGGGGTAAATAGCGTATCTAAGTCACGAGAAGTCTGTGGGAAATACCGCGTATCTGAAAAAGATAGGCTGTTATGTCTACCCCCTGCGCACCATCAGTAGGGGAAGCGGGTTTCCCGTTACGTTGTACAAGTATCAACAGGGGGATACCCTGAGAAGATTAAAGAAGTGTTCAGTTTCATATTTGAAAAGTAAATATAACTGAATTATTTCACTAATGTCAATTTATTGCAAGTTCATTCACTGGAATATAGAATTTAATATTTTATTATATGGGCCCTTTTAAGATAAAAAAAAGAAATGGACAATGAACAGACGACGGTCAGTTTAGCGAGAACGAAATCCTGTTGTGCTATGTTCTGCATTCAAGACGGAGAAACGTCTTTGAATATTAACAAAGGTATGGCAAAAAGATCACAGTTATTAAAGATTTATTTTTCTTCAGTTACGGAATCATAACAGCAAACTTAATTTAAGAGCCTAATATAAATAATCAGAATGGGCCGCTAAAATAATTTCGCTACATTCAGTGGTCCTGTTGGCCCTTTCCTTTTCCCCTCCGGTAGGAGGAAGATCTAAATTAGATAATATTTACTACACATGTTTTTTAATCAATTTATATCACATTTATAAACACTAGTAATTTTATTTTATTCGTAGGTGTACTGCCTGATAATTCAAATGCAAAAGAACAGTCCTTCTAAAAATGGGTTGCTGCAGATCAGGCATTATCCTCCAGTGTTACCGGTAAGTTTTGATCACATTATGCAGTCTGGTATACTTAAAGCAAACATTAAAATAATACCGCAGAAATATGATAGGAAGAAACAAGACAATTCGTCAATGAAGGATCTAAATTTAAAATTTTGAATGCGTCTTCAGATGTGGACGAGCCCCATGAATTTGTGAGTGCTACTTATTCACATTTTACATTCTGTTTAGAAAAGGTAAAAGAAGAATCTTCTAGCGTTTCATGGAAATTTTAATAGAAAAGAGAAAAATAAGTTTCAAAGCCACACAAGGTTAAGTGGAAGAAAATGAAAATAGAAAAACTTGGAATGGAAGAGTGGTGCTTATCTTAGCCACAAAGAGGTGAAAGATGGCAAAAGTGACACATGATACGGAAGGAGATGCAAGGAATTTGGGGCCAGAGTGTAGTTATAAAATGTGCACAAAATTCCGAAAGTAAGAGGCTGTAATTTAATTTCTAATGAGAGAAGACACATCTTTCAGGCATTCTAGAAAACTATGACTTGGGACAGAGGGCCGTTCACTCGTATCAAATCTTGTGAATTTCACTCCTACTAAAAGACCTGGCAGTACAAATTCTGAATCTAGAAGAAAGAGAACATTTGTCTACAATCTAAAAGATGATGAGAAAAAAATTCAGGTTTGCAAAATGATGTTTCTGTGTACATTGGGAATTAAAGAATGAACTGTGCGATATTGTTGGCTGTAGTACTGATGGCGTCCCTTCAGTAAAAGAAGTCATGTTCTCGTGCAAAAGCACAGAAAAAAAAACATCAGTAGCCTGTCTAATTACCGTCACATTACTGTATGTAGAACCGATTGTGCCATAGTTTTTATGATATTCCACACTAGGGTTACTCAGGATTACTTTTTGTGATTTCAGCATAGCCCTATAATTATTTATTGTGTTTAACGAATATTGTGCCTGAAAAGTTATCATCATTATTATATTTTTTAAATAATTTTCTTTTCATTATTCGCAAGTCAGTCAAGTCCATTGTCAATAATAATAATAATAATAATAATAATAATAATAATAATATAATAATAATAATATTATTATTATTATTAATTATTTATTATAAAATTATACTTGTGAGCAACGTTTTAGTAAACAATTCTAATTATCTATTCAAATACTTAGTGAAAATAAAGTATGCACTAGTAACAGTTATTATTATTATTATTATTATTATTATTATTATTATTATTATTATAACAATAAACATTGAACTGTGTCTTCGTTTTTCCTTTCTCATAGTTTCAGCATTTGATTGACTAAGAATGCAGCAATCATTGTCTGGAACGTAATCTAGTGCTGATTCAAGCTACAGCCTGGCCGACCTTGATCTCAAGTCCAGACGGTAGGACAACAATTCCAGATAACACATTGACATATACAAGAGCACGAATAATATTTCCATAAAAGGCAGTTTTCACGCAAAGAAAACGCTTGTCAACATGTATCTTGAAGCTGCTAAGTTGTCTCACAATACCGCGTAACTAACAAAATGTAGTCAACGGCAGAGTTCAATACCGCGTAAAAGTGACATGGCCAAATGTCTACAGCCATGATCATCCATTTTCACTTAGTTATAAATTAGTTAAGCTATTTCGTAGCCATACACCACTTTTCAAGACTATTCCGTATTTTATGGTTTTTATTCAGTTTTTCCTTCTCCTGTAAAATTTACATTTTGTCAGTTACGCGGTATTGGTTCTTAAGCGACGATATTTGGAAATTCTGACTTAGCAACATTATGAACAGTTCGATTCTGATTTTTGTTTTTCTGATTGGCGTTGTTCTGTTACTTACCTACAAATGGGTTTTTTTAAGGAACCTGAAGGTTCATTGCCGCCCTGACATAAGCCCGCCATCGGTCAAGATTAATCCAGTCTTTATCATCATAATTCACCTCCTTCAAATCCATTTTAATATTATCATCATCGTGCTGTTCTGTAGATTTATTAATTTCAAGCTATAAGTTTTCAGGATTTTCTATCTGCGTTAACCAAAAAGATTTCAGAAAAATTTCGATTCCTTGTCAATTGTCACTATTTCTCTAAACGTAACAGTAATTCTGCTGGTAGGTCTTGGAAGTAGGATCTTACATATTTGATAAGAATATTTTCTTATCACCCTTCAAGATAGTTTATAGTCAAAGAAAGTGAAGTTTGTCTATGTTCTACATGATACTGCCACATTTCAAATTTATCCATAAATGCTCTTAGCTAGTCGGTCATATGTCGTGCAATTCTGTAACTCGCACGCACAACATAACGATATTTATATCAGTCTCTCACCTTGTTGATATCTCATTTTTACCTTTAGCTCTTCTAAAGCAGATGCAGACAGTATTTCTTTACTAAAACCTTCACTGTTTCTTTGTAACATAAAAATGTCATGCGTAAGTAGTAATAGAATACAAGCTTTACCTCTTTCTTAATAAAACAAATTCTTTTACTCGTAACTAAAGGGAAATCATCTGCGAATTATATTGTTTTTCACTAAAACGAGCCGCCACTTACTGCAGACGCGTGTCTTGAAAGAACTGGTACACAGACAGTACAGCTAGTACAGAGTCCATTCTACTGCACTGAGATTGTGTTGACACTTTGAGAGCACGAGTTGCCCACTCATATATTCGTATATGCATTAAAAGGTTGGAGAGGATTGCGTAGTGTGGCGGAAGGTGCGACCGGCTTTAGCCGTGCAGCAAAGTCGCCACCCAACTCTCTCAATCATGGGTGCACAAGAAAGCTACCATAGGGTACGTACAAGACGAAGTCTAGAAGTAGCTGGTAGTCTGACTGGTTTGCTTGCTGGAAGGAATGCCTAAACTTACGCAATGGAGACGTGCAAGACAAAGACTGTTCGGTGGATTGCTACCTAGACTGTTAAGTCGCTGGTAGCAAGTAGAATGGAACCCTTCTCTTTTTCCAACTACAAGCGACCTAAATGTCTTTACTGCGCATGCGTTCTGAGAGCCCGTACACACTACCCCACGTGCTAAACGCCTACTGCTATTCATTTGGACGCGTATAATGAACTGTAAAGTTGGAATCGGCTCATCCCGACCACCAAAACCTACATATTATTGTGAAATTGTGAGAAGAAGTTGAGTTTAAATGAATATCAATAAAGATAAACGTACACACTTCATATGCCATAAAGCAGGCCTGCACAAGGTTTGCGCTCTCAGAGCCGCTCACAGCTCATGAGCGGAATGCAGATATTAGCTGCGCTCTGTATAAGAGTGGACTGGAAGAAGGGTGATCTCGTACAAAATATACACAAATACTATTACGAGTGTTTATGAAATGAATTCCCGTTCAGTGTTTGCAAAACTATCTTGGACTATTTTTAATTAATAAAGAAATATTTATTTTACAGAAATAATATAAATTCTACAGCTACTTACATGTACAATATCATGTTGTTATATTTTATTTATCAGTACATGAAAACGAGGTTTTATGCTGTTGGCAGCTGAAAGGAGCAGTAGCCTGCTGATCGTAATGAAACATCAATTACAGATGTTCGATGTCTGCCTTTATTAAACTTGATTGTAGAAAACAGTTGCTCGAAATATAAATGTTGAGCCAAACATAGCAATCATTTTCACAGCCACCCTGTGTAGTCGTGGATATTATTGCTAATGTTTAGTCTTGTAAAACTCAACCACGCTAGTAGTATTATTCAAACTATCTTTTGCCCTTAGGTCACAGTGAAGATCAATAAGTTCGAGCTCTGAATCGTTAAATGTTAAATGTTACGTTCCGTCTTTTAGATTCCTCCATACTGTACTGTAGCAGTAGGCGAAACAGTTACTGAGAATAGGCCTACACACTGCACTCCATTAGATAGCTGAGTGATCGTTTCCCTCTCTCTACTTATAGCAAGTCTATGTCATTCTGACGTATCTTCCTCTCCGTTCCGGCGAGCGGCGAGCTCCGAAGGAGCGCGCGTTCGTTGAGCTGTTTGTGCAGATATGCCGCAAAAGGGTCTTGGAATCATGGAGATAGTCCCAATGCTTTCTTGACCTCTGTACTACAATGAAGTGGTGTGAAATGGATATCAATAATAAGTGAATTTCTAAATAAAAATTAATGTTTGACAGTAAGTGACGATATTTGAAACTTGAGATAGACTAATTATCGGTACTGACCTTTGGTAATTAATACATATTATTTTATTAATGCTCTATTTTCATTAGAATGAACTACTGTATATGGGATTTAATGAAAAGAGTTTTATTATGATAGAAGACGCTTTGCAGAAAAGTGGAATTATTTACATAGTTATTTCACTGAAAGCACCAAATATCTAAGATACACTAGAAGATTCTGGAGATCACTAAAGTTCTTCCCCGGCACTGTTACAAATTGTTTTTTTTTTTTTAAAGCAGAGTGAGTTCAGCTACACTGACCGGTAGATACAAACAAGCTTCGTTTTGATCTTCCTGACTTTCTATCTAGCGACCAGTTCGGCTACGAGCGACGAACTCTGTATCCAGAAGTTTCGTCTTGTGCGTACTCTTAAAGCTGCAATACATAGAGTTGCTCCATGTCGTGGCCGTAAGCGCCTGTAACCTTCATACGGTGTCTCTTTAAGGCGCAATTCACACAGAGAAGACGTGCCTCGGACATGGGGCGGAGAACAGATGACTTATCGAGTCTCTCCAAATGGCTCAAATGTACAAGGACATCATTTTATTTTACTAACATTTTTAATATTAACCTGTCTATGTCTTTAGAGAACCGGAAACACCGCTTGCTCCCCCTCCAAGACTGGAGTTCGATGATACTGGCGTAAAACACAAATCACTCTACTTGGTATAGGATGGAAGAAAAGTAGTTCATCCATTTACGTAAACTAGGAAATATCGCGATTTTGAGTTTGATAATTTTCATTAGGTTTTTCTTTAATAAAAATACAGTACTGTATTAAGAATAAGTGTTTTACTCACGAAGTGAGTTATCCATGAGAACGTATTCATTATGCAGTGTATATTATACTATCTAAAACATTAGCGTACAATATAGAGAAAGAAGTTAAATTGAAAAATAATCATAATATGAATATTTAAACACAATTTTAAAAATGGTGGCCGTTCATTTCGATACAGGCTTCAGTTCTTTTGTGCATATTATCGCACTATAGACTGTTGCATCTAATTCCAATTGCCAGTTTCGTCCTTCGTACTAGTAACTCATGTTGAAATAATTCTGTACCTACTCCACGTACTGTAAGTTCAATCTTCACTTCTACCCGACCGAAAATATAAAATTACTCAGACATGCTATCTACTGTCCGTCCAAGTGGTTATGTCGCAGGATTGTAGAAAGGAGGAAATCACGTGACAGTTAATTACTTAACGAGGCCCTTTTATTTAAGTTAAATTAAACAGCTGTATAATATCACGTAAACTTCCATTTCTAAGAGAAACTAATGTTTTCAGAAAGAGCTAAGACAGCCCAGCTATTACAGAGGGCGAGCAGAAGCAGGTGGGGAAATCGGGATGCGACGTAGGCAAACGGACAGTACCTGTGCGAAAATATGATTCAATATTGAAAGCTCTTTCGTCACTGGAAAACGCGAACATATTTCTGGAACGTACTATACTCAGTAACTCAGTACTGCTTACTATCCGCGGTCTTGGTTCTGTGTGGATTTGGAACTTCTTAGTAGAAGGGGGTGGGAGTGAAGTACATTCAAAAAACTCAGGTACAATAAAAATTGAAGTAAAAATAAATGATGTCCCTGTATAAATGTAAGAGAAACTGAGGATAGCTTTTAAAATTGCGGATTTTGTGTTCAAATGGGTAGGAAACTGGGCTACTCTTTTACTTGTCCATGTCGTGATGGAGTGACAGGGACTACAATCGTAAACCGCTACTACAGATTCCTGCGTGGGTAGATTTTATATCAAACTGCCCTCTAACGTTGCCAGGCAACGCTGGGCTGCATGGAAGGAGATCAACCGCCACACAGATGGACGTGATAATTTTTTAACGACTCTAAATCGATCGTGGAAGTGCAATGAGCCTATTTATAGTGATGAAGAGGTTAACGCAATGCTTAGCGAGCCGACCTCTCTCAATGAAGTGATAGCTTCCTAATGCCTCTGCTTATAGGCCTACTAGTTTATGAAATATTGCATTTGCTACTTACAGGGTGGAAGTAAATAACCCTGAATTTCAGAAGCAAATAGCTGATATTTTGTGTAACAGAAAGGTATGATATCATATTGGTGGAACGTCCACACTTTTCTCATAAGAAATATTTTCCTCAGACTTTTAATACCATTTTTTCGGTTACTATGGCGAGCAGGATCGTGATTTTGAAAACAAAAAATCCATAAATTTTCTATAGAACATCACAATAACAAAATTAGACAATAAACGCACATTCAAAGCAGCATACAGAAAACCAACAACAACAACGCATCCAACCACCCAACACAACCCAAACAAGCTATATTCCGAACAATGGTACACAGGCTACTCAACATACCAATGAACTAACAGGATTACAACGAAGAGCTAAACACAATCATATACATAGCACAAGAAAAATGGAAACAACCCTGACATAATAGACAACATAATACGTAAGACAAAACATAATCACAAAAACATAAGAATACAACACAACCACAAGAACAAAAAAAAATACATCACACTAACATACGAAAACAAAAAAAAAGACACAAAAATTGCAACCCATTCAAGAAATCAAATTACAATATCGCATACAGAATAAATAACACTCTACAAAAACATCTCTACACACAAACAACACAAATAAACAAATACAACCACACAGGCGTATACAAACTGAAATGTAACACCTGCAACAACTTCTACATAGGACAGACAGGCAGATCATTTAAAACACGTTACAAAGAACACATCACAGCCATAACATATGCAGAACGCATCACAAATGCTAACCACACCTACAGAGACATCAACACAGACATGGAAATACTACACATCCAACCAAAAGCCAGAAACTAAACGCACTAGAACAATATGAAATATACAGACACTCAAAAACACACCCCAATGAAATTCTCAACACACAACTCAACTTCAGAACACACACACTTTGACTCTACATTACACCACACAAACACACCCTCAAAAAATAAAACAAGAGTAATTTTATCTTGTTACGAGTTTGTCCGATAAGCAAGTTACAATATAATAAAGTTTGAATAGGCAGCTCAATGCTTATCTGTATTTTTATAAAGTATTATAATATATTAATTATTACATGAACGTTTTCTTCGGCACTGTGTGTGCCATCTTCAGATGTTAGAAAAGATACTGCATGTTAACACTGCCAAAATGGGTACACGTAATGTTGACATAACCATTATATGTGTGCGTAAAAAGCTTATAGCTTATCGGTTAAAATGATTGTGATATAAAATACTAAGTAAAAACACTTGCAAACATTTAATTAAAGCATTATCCCTTAATGATATAGTATACATAGTTGATTATGAAACATTGTCAATAATAAGGTATTATAACAATTAATTACTGGGATTTACATTACGCAAATATCTCACACGCCATGTTCAGCCTCTCCAAGTGCTTTTATTATATGTGAAAGGAACGACATCAAGAAATTAGTGAATCCTACCCATTAAGGGACGTACTTTGTGGCTCACCTTCTACATGTTTTAGTAAAGGACCTGTATCATAGTGCAACCATGTAATTACTTGATACTTAATAACTGGTTTATTCTATTTGACATAGTCACAACAGAAAGCTTTGATCAGTATTCACAATGTTTAATAATCAACTATGTATACTAGATCATTAAGGGATAATGCTTTAATTAACTCTTTTCAAGTATTTTACTTAGTATTTTATGTCACAATCATTTTAACTGATAATGGGTATATAGCTATAGCTTTTTACCCACACATATAATGGTTATGTCAACATTACGTGTATACATTTTGGCAGTGTTAACATGCAGTATCTTTCTAACATCTGAAGATGGCACACACAAGTGCCGAAAACGTTCATGTAATAAATTAATATATTATAATACTTCATATAAAAATAGATAAGGCATTGACTGCCTATTCAAACTTTATTATAAACAAGAGGCGCAAAGACCAATAGTGACCAGTTCTGAGGATGACCCATAAAACGTCGAAACATGTTAACCAGGTACGATAGAATTTAATACAAGAAAGTCATGTAATACATATTCCGAAGTAATACAGTGTTAAAAGTTGTGTAATCAAGATGTATAATAAAGAATCATTTATCCCTTTAACGTATTTCAATAGAGTAGTCGATTTTCATGTAAATTTAATTTTAAAGCCGCTAATGTCTAGCCACTGAACGATGCAACCACGTTGGAACTTTGTAATCAGAGAGGGAGTTCCGTGTAGCGAGACAGACCTGCGTTCGTTGATCTCTTCTGTATTACGAGACGAAAGACGACTATGTTATCGACGATGTTGCGAGACTGCTGAAACTTCCAACTCGATTTTCTACTTAATCGTGCATTTAATCACAAAAAGATGTATGAAAGTTATCATTAAGGCTCGAGGATTCAGCCACAAAAACATTACAGCAGGTTAGTGGTGACGGGGTTATACGCTACCTGTATCTCATAAACATGAGGAAGGGGTTGACTCGCTTTCAGTCGCTCACATAATACGGGGCAGGACATGGTTGCGCCCCACTGTCAGGTAAAATGCAGCAGATAAAAAAGGGTCCCTGTTTGGTGGGCATAGTTGCCCGTTCCCATCAGGTAGAAGAAATGGGCATGGCATAGTTGCGCCCCGATGAAATAGGTAGAGAAAGACGTACTGACACTCGAGCAACCAACTTTATTGATTTCTTATTCGAATATTCATTTTTTCGATACCGTTAAAATGAACACCATGAAGTTGGCAGCACTTTTATTGACTGTTTTTTTACTGTTTGTGCAGTGATTATCGATATCTACCATTAAAATGAACACCATGAAGTTGAAGTACTTTTATTAACTGTTTTTCTACTGTTTATGCAGTGATTATCGTTAGCCTACCATTAAAATGAACAGCATGAAGTTAGAAGTACTTCATTAACTGTTTTTCTACTGTTTATGCAATGATTATCGATAGCCTAGCGATATCGATAGGCTCCGTTTTAAAACCACGTGATTGAGGAATTCAAAAGCGGTAAAATGGAGATCTTCTTATAAAATGCAGCTACCACTATAATATTTTTTTAAGTAATTTATTTATTTTATGACAATCACTTTCGTGTACTATGCCCAGGGGCGCAACCATGCCATGTCCATTCTTCTACCTGATTTCTTCCAGGCAAACTATGCCATGTCCATTCTGCTACCTGATTTCTTCAGGCGCAACTATGCCTTGTCCATTCTGCTACCTGATTTCTTCCCAGGGCGCAACTATGCCGTGTCCATTCTGCTACCTGATTTCTTCAGGGCGCAACTATGCCATGTCCATTCTGCTACCTGATTTCTTCGAGGGCAACTATGCCATACCTAGGCTCGAATTGACCGCGGGCGCAACTGTGCCATACCGCTAATATATAGGTACAACCAAGGTCAAGGGCAGCCTAGTAACCTAGTGAAATGACGCGCTATTGAAATCGTCATAGAATAAATGTACATATTTAAACGTAAATTATACAAACCAAATATATTTTCCATTATTATGAACATAAAATATCACAACACATGCATTAATATTAACAATGTGCACAGTAAATGAAAAGGTAATAAATTGATTCTGACCATATTATACATTATGTGCATGCTTTATTATAATGAATTACAATACATATTTAAAGTTTTCAAATGAAAAAGATCTTCTGTTCTCCTCCAAACACGATCTGTATTGAGAAAAACTTCTCTATGTTGCGTGACGTGACGGAAAATTTAAGCTAAGAGGAGATATTGGTGTTTCCTCTATTTGGGTTAATATTTTGGTCTCCTCTAGAACCTTCTTGTTCTTCTCGAATGATAAAAAGAGTAGAAAATTCTACATTTTTCTGGATAAAGGTATTGAGTCTGTCTGAACTGAAGTTAGACGTTGAAGGCTTATTTTTCCTCCTCTCTCTGTGTATTGCAACATGTATTTTATGCATCTTAGTTGCAATATGTTATTCTATATAAATTTTATGGTAGCCACCTCTGATTTTTGTTCCACACAACTTACAAACAAATTCCGATCATCAGAGGAAAATACTCCGCCGTAATCTGTCACAATTGTATTTGTTGTAACTATTTTTCGAACGTCCTCAACATGGTGATTTGATTTCACTTGTAGCGTATTCCCTGTCTGCTGACCGTACCCAATGTCGCATGACCTAGGCCTACAACAGGCAGCGCAAGTTGTGTACTAACTCAGACAGCGTTCTGTACCTTGTGCACCACTAACTTGACGAATTTTGGCTATACCCCGCCTTATTTATCATGCTTTACAATCTGCAGGATTATTTTAAATTACCCTGTATATTAGAGCTGGGGACGGAGCGAGTAGATCTGTTGAGTTACTCGTTCTATCGGTGTATGTGCTTGGCAGTGGAGCACCGAAGTTGCTCGGTTAACCGTAGCCGTTACCGGTCAGGTCAAACGTTCAAACAGAGGTCGCGTGTTTTACTTAATTCTAGCAGATAACAACGTAGGTACTGTTGTCTTTAAATATTTTCTGTTGCAGGACAAATTATTTCCTTCTAGTATTGAAGAGGAGTTCATCCTATTATATGACCTGTCAAGTGGACCTAGTGAACATTAACAGTATGAACATATTACTATACATACTATCAATAATAATAATATTATTATATTATAATGTAATATTATTACTATTATTATTATTATTGTCATCATATTAGTGTGTTTGATTAATATTAAAATGTTTAAAAAAAAGAGTTATATATTTTCTTCTATTTGTGTTTATTGGATTTGTGTTACCTCATCAGTCATAATTTTATTTGTATTTATTTCTACGAATTATGTTACCTAATTACTTTAATTTATCAATAATATTACTCTTCACCAAAGAGGACATGGTTGTATTGAAGGCTAGTAATGCTATAAAATAAATACAAATTATGTTATTCAGTTTAAGATTCCACCCTTTTTTTGATTATTTTACCCCCTTTTCC
>JAJSOF020000005.1:38729849-38749342 GCA_025594305.2 Periplaneta americana | reverse complement strand
GATTTGATCTTGTTAGATGAAGACAAAAAAGATGTTGGATTAGTATTTATCATCGTGGATCTACAATAAAAATTCTAAGTTTAGTTTGACTGAAGGTTAATTTAATTGTCTGGCCTCAGAGTAACTATTTACAGAACTGACACCAAGTGAGATTTGAGTTTGGTACTTGAAATGTTACGTGTCTATATAAAACAGAAGGGGTAACATTAGTAGCAAAAGATATGGATAAATCCAGAAATGTGTATAGAATTTCAGTTGGAAGACCTGACGGGGAAAAGACTTTTGGGGAGGCCGAGACGTAGATGGAAGGATAAGGATTTGAAGGAAGTAGGATATGTTGGTAGGAACATATTAATCTTAAATTAAATGTTTTTATTATCTTCAGTCAGTGACGTATCACACAATATTCAAGGAATAAATCCTTTATACTGTATTGCATATTTTGCGACTAGTGTTAACGTTTTCTTCTCTAATGCGACATCATCGGATACATACATTTTCAAATACGTTAAACTCAATTTTAAGTTTGGTGTATAAGTGTAATGGATAATAAATGTTAACAAAAGTAAGTACAAGTTAAAAGTTAAAGTAAAAGTAAAACATTTGACATATATGTATGTTACAAGCTTTCACTTTATTTTACAAGTTTCTCTTTAATATGTGTTTGTGATTAATCATGCAAATTGTTGTATATGTTGTTAATTGGTACGTTTAACCAAAAGTCTCGGGTTCGATGTCCGGCCCCGGAACAATTTTTCCCTCGAAATAATTCAACTGTGAGACTGGTTGTAATTGAAGTTCTTGCATGATATCCTCATTTCTTTTGCGGTCCAAGCGACTATATCCTAGTGTTGCTCTCATAATTCTGCTGATATTCGTACTTCTCATTGTCCATGCTTCACTTCCGTAACATAGTACAGGTCTAGTTGAGGTTTTATACAAGCGTATTCTTGTGTGTCGCTGTACTAAGGAAAGCTTCATAATTTTGTTAATTATTCCCATTGTTTTATTGTAATTGCAAATTTGAGAAGTTATATGGACTATGTTTCACCAAAAAATGTTAAATTATAGCAAGATGCGTAAACTCATTTAATCTTTCTATTAATTTGTTCTTTAAGCAAATTTTGCTTGCGTCCCGGTATTTCCACGAAATGCCATGACTTCTGTTCTTTCAATACTGATTTCCATATCGTCTGATCATATTTAGACAATGCAATGAATACTGAAGCTCAACTTCAATGCATGCAACTAGGACTAAATCATCAGCAAAAAGTAGACTGCCATACTGTAAATTTCAGTAATAGAGATTGAACCATCTTTTTCCAGTCTTTAATGATTTTGTTCATATATATGAAGAAAAGTAATGGAGACAGGCCATTGCCTTGTCTTATTCCGCTATGAATTTGTTGCCAATCTGAAAGTATGTTGTTGGTTCTAACTGCTATCAAAGTTGTTTTGTAAATTTTATGAATGTTAATTATATGTTGTTTGGGGACTTGATCATCTGCTAGCACCTGAAATAATTTATTTCGATTTACTCTATCGAAAGCTTGCTTAAAATCAATAAAAGCAATGTGTGTCTCTAAGTTAAATTCTCTGTGTTTTTTTCAATTATCAGATTCAATAAAATACCGAACAAAATACGAAAAGTAAAATAAATACATCTGCTTCAAGATCTCTAGATGAGAATTTTTGTTTCTGAAGCCAATGCTCCTAACACCAGTTGTGTAGGTCTACCAGAATATTATAGCATGCGACACGCATCTGAATTGTCGATCGCGCACGTGACAAATGAGGAGTTAATGGATTGCGGTGGACCGAGTGTTGTCGACACAATGTCACGCCACACCTTCCCTTCCTCAACAACAACTTTACTATGCAAGACAATAGGTGCTTCTCACAAATTTGCTCTATGTTGATTACAATGCGTAAGTCCAACTTTCTGAGCTATTGCTCAATAGGTACGGTTTCTAGTTCCAAATACAGTAGATTTCGTTTCGACTCACAGTAAGGAAATGAAAATTATCCTTCCAGTATTCGCGCGGCATTAATTTGTAATCCACTGCTGTTTATTACGTCATCACATCTCCGCTCTCAATGCTGATAGCTTGAATATCTTCCTGTTACAGTTTAGCCTTGAAGTCTGGAGTGTTTTGATGTAATTGTGACTGTTCACTGTGTAGCAATATACAGGGACATCACTTTATTTTTACTAACATTTTTAAAATTAGCCTGGCTATACTGGAAACACTGTACAGGAGTTTGGAGTTGCTAGTGCAATATGTAAACAAATCATTTTTAGCTATAGGAGGAGAGAAAAGTAGATTACAGGGAAATATAGTATCACGATTTTCAGTTTGGTCATTACTTTAAAGTATTTTAACAAAAAAACAGTAGAATAGTAACAATTTTTTTCACAAACTCAAGTCTTCAGGTGGTTATATACATTATGTAATGTCTATTTTATTCAGCTTATTATTAACCTAATTTATTCCTGAGAATTTTGTGACCACTTCCGTAAGAAACCCAATTTTACAGCTAACTTCTTGACCAACTTATTAGGACCTATCTGCATCCTTTTCTCTAGCATCATACAGCAGGGCGTTTTCTTCCTTTCTGCGGCCGTTGCCTAAATTTATCTACCACATTAATGACATTTTACGAAAATATTCCGTAATGATATAATCAGGAAATTACGAAGAAAAAAAAAAGAAAAACTGTTGTTCACATTGTTTATTGTATTCCAGTTTCCATCATCGTCCTTCAAATCTGTAAAACAAAACTCTTGTTTAAATAATGCTGTTAAGTGTACCATATTACAGGGTACCGCGGTAACTCTAATCTTCACTTGTGCTCAGTCCACACAGATAAATTCAGTTATGCTACACACCATACCTGTGTGAAAATAAACTTCAATAATATAAGCTTTTTCTCTATAGAAATGCAACATATATCTTTTCTGTACTGTTTATTTATACAAGTTTGTGTGACTGAAGGAGAGTGACACTAGTGAAAATCAAGTACATTTAGAAACGCAGGTAAAATAAAAATTGAAGTTTGATGACCCTATATATGTTTTTAGCGTGGATTACAAATTTTTCCACGCGAGTGCTAACGCCAATGTTTTAGGAGAAAACAGAGCATAAGTTTCCTTATTTATAATCTGATTTATTAATACAGGGCGTTCGCTTCCCCCTGCGGCCGACCAGCAAGCGCGGAGCATTAGTTAGCGACGCGTATCAATCCTCAAGCTTACCCTACTCATTTATTGTTAACACTCAATTACGGGCTATTCCATATGATATTGATCAGTAAAAAACCTCGCATTTTTGTAATACTCTAATTTTTTCCCTATTTATACAAGGTGCTGAGGAGAGTGCATTTTGAAAAATATATTATCGAAAATCAAACGGTTTTTGTACTATTGAGCGATAAATTTATCGTATTTTATAAAAACAAGCCTCTTTCAGCACTCAGAACCCTGGAACCATTTACCGCAGAACATTGAACGAGAGCTCATTTTGAAGCTGACATAAGGTAGATTATGTTAAGAAGTAATCCTTTTCTTTATTGTATACAGAGAGACAGATAATCCGATTTTACTTACTTTTAGCCTTTTTTGCCAATTTGCAAAAATGTAAAAAATATTGAGGAAAAACCTTGCATTATTAAGAGGGACTTCGGCATTGTTTGCTTAGTGGCTCGGCAATAAATTTCGAAGGTGTTAAATTATTTTCACACGCCTAGACTTGAACGGCGCAGTACTGCACGCACTGGCCGAGAGCTGAAGATAAGCGAGCGTTGGGCGTCATTTTATTCCTGTGTTTATGAAAACTTGTGATAAAGCTATCCCAGCTATGCTCTACTAGACGAAACATAACGTGTTTGTCTCCTAGCCTTGCTTGTCTCAGCTAGCTCCCGTCTCACAGTCAGCTGGTTACTTCACGCGCGTACTATTTATTTTCTTTATTTGGTATTTTCAATACTTTATTATCAACGGTACACCAGTAAAAAATATGTGTTTATTTGTACTTTAGATGCGGAATCTAACCATATATCGTCGCCTGAATGCAAGAACTTGGTAATATTTCAAAATTTTTCATATTTTTTGACATCGCCTATTTACTTATTTATTAGTAAAGGAATATGTTTCGTTTTCTTTACAATAGTTTGTTAAATATTGGAAAATAGATGTCGTTTGTCATAAAATGCTCAGTTACCATATTGTAAGAAATCAATATTTCTTTTTATTCGATATTTCAGGAAGGTATATAAATAATGATAAGTAAAGAGGAATAACTAAACAATGCAGTTATTTTGAGTTTTTATTTCTATTTTAAGGGCACAAAATCAAAACTAACATCGGAATATCAAAATAATGATAATAAAAATTAAATTTTCATTTTTTTTCTTTTGTTGAAAATTTCAAAGGCGTCTTAATGAGAAAATCTAAATTTCTCCATTTTCATGAAAAGGTAAGAAAAACTATTACATGTCAATATAAACTTTAATTTCTCAGCATCAAAATAAACCATGATTTTGATCATTGGGTAAAAGGGTTTCGGAGCCACAACAGTTTAAAGTTGCTAATTTTATGAAAATACGATTTTAAATTTTTAATTTAAACTTTAAGTTCTGATGCCCAAACTTTCCAAAGCATTGTATCAAGTTTGAAAAGTTTCATTTTATTTTTCAAGGTCATTTTCTCTATATTTGTCGATTTTATGGAATTATCTTGTTACAAAAGATGCTGAAAGTGGTGTCCATCTGCATTGATGCATTCGTGGCATCTTTGATAAAATTTCCATGAACACCTCAAGTTCCACTATAAGAAAAAAAAGGCTCAGTAACCATGTCAATAGAATGCTGACCAAAATGTTCCAGACTCACGGCAAGACGTTGGTAGGCTATATTATGCTGCTCCGCTGTTCATATACCACATGCAGAAGACGATTTCTATTTTTTTGGGACTGTCTGCCCTCAAAAGATACTAACACAAGACCCATTCCCATGGATGGGCAACTCGGCCCAAAGTGCTAAAAAAACCTTGAAAGAGAGAAAGGCAGACGGAGCCAGCCGCAGCAGTTACAAGTTTTTGTAGTTTCGCTGCAAAAACCACTGTGCGCTCTGGCTGCTCATGCAGGTGGTTGATATCTATTCCATGATTTGAATTTAAAATGAAGTTCGTGATGTACAGTAATTATAAATTTTGACTATACCCAAACACAAACAAAATTATATTCTTTTCAGCTTTGTAAGTTTCTCTACTGGATACAAAAATGAATACAACCTTTTGTACAAAAATTGGAAGGTCATTTATTTTCAATATTTCGTGTCTTATTTGAAATGGAACCTAGAATTTACAAGTCTTTTACAAAAGATTCCTCTGTTTCAGAAAGGTATTGCAAACAATCACAAATTGGTATTTTTCCATCTGCAGATGAAATAAATTCTTGAAGTCTTCTGATTAAAATTTCAATTAAACTCTGCCTGAAGTTCTTCTTAAACAGTAATTGTGGCAGTGGTTATTTCTGTGATACTTTTTCTTTTTTTAAACCAATGGTATTCAGATCCAAAGCAAATTGCATATGTTGTTTTGAAAATAGAACTTTGTGTGACTATTTAAGCTTCAACTTTTATGTTTGCAAAATGATGGACAGGCATACAAATTTTGTGGATGTTTGATTCATTAAGGCACTAAAGGTAGGCATATGATATTTGGTACAAAAAGATTTATCGTATCTTCATGAAATTTTAGAAAATGTCTTTGGAATTTTAGATACATCTGTAGTGCATTAGGCTTGCTTTCTGATAGAAATCTTAGCTCTTTGAGGCAGGGAAATTTTGTTGAGCATTAAGTGTAACAGTTTTAAGATATTTTAAAATTGTATTACAATAGGAATTTTAGAAATCTGAAGACAAGATGTGATAACAAAAAAGAAAACGGAGACGCAATGGGTTCAGTGTAGCTTCTGTTTGATTTGTTATCATGCTAAGTGTCAATGATAAGTGCTAGATGACTTACTTGCAAGATTTGTGACAGAAGATGGAACATGGCTCCACCATTTTGGACTAGAGAAACAGGCAATAGTGGCATCATGCAAATTCACCAAAGAAATAGAAATTCAAAATCCATTCGGAAAGGAAACGTTATGGACTGTGTTTTTCGGCAGAACTTTTGCTTGTGGACATCATGCCAAAGTGAACCAAAAACGGATATGTTGAAAGAAAGAGAGTCGTGTTCGACGACATCGGGAGAAGCAGGATGTTCTGCTATTGCACGACAACGCACAGTCATAGTTCACAAGACCACAGACCAGATCAGTTTTGACAACACTGAAACACCCGCCTTACAGTCCTGAACTGGCACCGTGCGATTACTATCTCTTTGGTAAACTGAAGGATCCCTTCGCGGAACGAGGTTAGAAGATGACTCCCTTGTGCACGCTGCTGAAGAGTGGCTCAGACGTGTTGATCCAGACTTTTACCGTGCTGGTCTACAGGCTCTCGTTAAAGGCAGTTGAAACAGGGATTGTGTAGAAAAGTGAAAAATTACATTCTGTTTTAGGATAAAAATATAAATTTTAAACAAACGTTATGCATTTCGGGTAGTTCGGTTCAGGTAGTATCGGAGTGTGTTTCTTTCATCTACCACCATAACTGAATAACATGGTTTATGCAACAACAGAAACGTAATCAATCAGGTACTATCATCGTGTGGTAGATGAAAAAAAAACACTGTTTATTATTGCACTATTTGTAAAGAGTTACCCTAGTAATATAGGCTATAGTAAAGTCCGTAATAAAAGTGTTCACCCTTTCAGGGCAAAGAAGATCCCTTTTCAATTTACAAATTTTACTTTGATTTCATTCTTATTAAGTGTTGATATGTATTTCTATGTTTTCTTGCTATGAATAAGGAATTACTATGTTTGAAATCTTGTAACAATAAACAAATTTCATTTGACTTTAATGAAGTATTCCTTTACATCTCACGAAATTGTCAATGTAATATCACGAAATTACCAAGGTTATCACGAAATAACCAAGCTTTCTTAAGTTTTAAAAGTGGTTTTATATTCAGAGAACGTATCCAATCTTTTATGTCTCCAGATTTTACAGCAAGTTATCGTCTTTTAGATGAAAAATCGGAATAAGAATATATAAACATTTACATTTTAAATTAGTTTTCATGAAATTATCACGAAATTACCAATGTTTACCCTATATGGAAGCAAAGAGTATATTTGGAAATTTTGACTTAGGCAACATTACGAACAGTTCGATTCCTGATTTTCTGGAATCTGAGTGGCGTGCTGTTCTGTAAATTTATTAATTCAAGCATATAAATTTTCAGGATTTTCTATCGGCGTAAGAAAAAAGATTTCAGAAAAATTTCGATTCCTTGTTAATTATCACTGTTTCTCCAAACTTAGCAGTGAATTCTGCTGTAGGTCTTGAAGTAGGGTCTTATATTTGATAAAAGGCTTTTCTTATCATTCTTCAAGATAGTTTATAGTCAAAGAAAGTGCAGTTGTCTATGTTCTACATGATACTACCATATTTAAAATTTATTCATAAATGTTCTTAGCTAGTCGATTATAAGTCGTGCAATTCTGTAACTCGCACGCACAACGTGCTAATGATATTTGATATCAGTCTCACCTTTTTGATATCTTATTTTTACCTTTAGCTGTTCTAAAGCAGATGCAGACAGTATTTCTTTACTAAAACCTTCACTGTTTATTTGTAACATGAAATGTCATGCGTAAGAAAGTGTAATACAATACAAGCTTTACCTCTCTTCTTAATAAAAAAATCTCTTTTTACTCTTAACTAAAGGGAAATTATCTGGGAATTATATTGTTTTTCACTTAAAACGAGCCGCCACTTACGGCAGACACGATCTAACTTGTGTCTTGAAAGAACCGCACACAGACAGTACAGCTAGTACAGAGTCCGTTCTACCAGCACTGAGATTGTGCTGACACTTTGAGAGCACGAGTTGCTCACCCATGCCCATTCCCAAGACGATCTCGAACCCACAACCTTTCAAACCGAGCGGTAGAGCCATTCCATGCCTCTACCTCTTGCGCAACTCAGGCCGGCATTTCGTGTCCGCTGATACAGAGTAGTTGTACAGCGACTTTTTTTTTATCTTTCTGTACAAATCACATTCTGCACAAATTCGTTTACCTTTAATACAGTTATTCCACGAGGATAAACCCATAACAGTCCTTTAACTCGTTTTCTGTTCATGTTTTATGTGTACCACTGCACAAAAAAATAGAAGACTAAAGTCCACACTTGTGGAGTAACGGTTAACGCGTCTGGCCGCGAAACCAAAGTGGCCTGGGTTCGATTCCCGGTCGGGGCAAAGTACCTGGCTGAGGTTTTTTCCGGGGTTTTCCCCTCAACCCATTATGAGCAAATTCTGGGTAACTATCGGTGGACCCCGTACTCATTTCAACGGCATTATAATTTCATTCAGACGCTAAATTTATTTATTTATTATTTGCTAATAATTGTAACATAAAATATAATATATACAGAAAAACTTTAGCTCGCCCCTGAAAGAGTAGAACTCGTGCTCAGGGGCGGATTCCTGAATTGAAATTAATAATTATACAATACAATTTGTCTTATGTCTACTATGCAATTATAGTATATAAATTTAAATTTACAATTTTTCAATTTTTATAAAATCCATACATAACTTTTTAATTAAAAATAATGGAGATAATTATAACAGTTGTCTGAACACTATTTATTAATAAAATAAAAAAAAATAATAATAATAATAATAATAATAAAAGAGGACTCTTTAAGATACGACACGCGGTAGTACATCTACACTGTAGTCGTGATACAACCACTGAAGATGGGGGAGCATAGACCCCGAAACATGTATGGTTTCTAACCAGTTTTATTATTTTATTTATTTTATCAATAAATAGTGTTCAGACAACTGTTATAATTATCTCCATTATTTTTAATCTTCACTTATGAACACTGTTGTATTTTGACCTTTTAAGTATTTAATAACTTTTTAATTTAATACTAGAACTATTAGAATTGACAAGATTAGGATATTTAAATATAAATTTGTTATATATTCTTGGGCCTAAATTACTACTATGATTAAATACTGTAACAGTGTTGCATTTTGGTTCAAACAATCTTAAAGAATTCATACCTTTTGTTTCATAACTATGAGAATAGAATTCAAAATTATTTCGATTTTTATGTATGAATTTTATTAATACAATATAGGATAAATTTGTCTTACGTTAAGTACATTAAAGTCTAAAAACAAATTTGAGATGGAAAATCAATAGGTTTATGAAGACATATTTAATTATTTTTTGTGTAATAAATAAAGTGGATTAAAATTAAATTTAAATGAACTACCCCATCCTATAATTCCATAACGTGAGATGATGATACAGCGTCGTAAAATAACCTACTAAAGTAAATATTTCATAGAATTACATTTCTGATATTCAAAATATGTGATTCATCTAAAGTTCGTCATAATAAAAATAAAGTTAGATTATGACGTGTTGAAATGAATAGAGAATATTATTCACTTCATGATACAATTACATGTATAGACATGATTTTATTAACTTGCTGAAATTTGTAGAGACAAGAGGTGAATTGCGTATTATGCCAGAACTCGACAGCTATTTCATAACGCTATTGTTTCGTGTCACAGGGATAACAATTTCAAATATTTCGACATGTTTCTCTTTTAACACGACAGAATTGTCACAATATGGAACTGTACGGTAGACAGACATAGAAGAATGCATGCTTGAAATATTCAATGCCGCTATTAAATTCATTTAAGGGAAAAGGTACACTATTGGCGAGCAAAAATTTAGTGAACTCATTGTTTTTATATCTCAGTTATTATAAAAGCTACATGAACCAAACTTTTCGTGCTTAATATACATATATTACGTTTTATTAAACACTAGTCAGAATATTAAAATAGCTAATAATTCTGTACAAATAATATCAAAATTGCATATTTTTTTCCAATTTTAAAACATTTAGATAATAAAATATGCAATTAATTAAATCTCTCTATGATTATTTTACTGAAATGTTTTAAAGACCTACACTAACAACATAGTGTAGGATCTTTTACCTATTCCTTCAGGAAATATTTTATCTTAATCAAAAATTTTAGAAAATTTAATATTAAAGGTATTAAGTAGAAAGATATTTAAGATATTTATTAAGTAGAAAGATATTTAATTATCCTGCCCTCATAAAAGAAAGACAAGACTACCTCAGAAGAGCAACGGTTGCCAACAGAGCGGTAAAAAGTGCATTGAAATGTTGGAATGTATTGTAAATAAGAATAAATTTAATGTAATCAAAGAATGCATACGGCACCGGGTATTTCAGACATACTGTATAAGTAGGCCTGTTGCAAAGTATTAATTACAATAATTTCGTTAAATGTTCGATAATATAGCCTGATGCTTTAAGAGGAAGAAAATGGGTGCTTGAAATATGTAGTTGTGCTGCAGACAAGAAACAAAAAAAAATAAATAAATAAATAACTGTTGTCAAAAATGGCCAGAAAGTCATTTAAATATGCGCTCCTGCATACGTGACTTGTATGTCTTAAAAATGCAGGTAGTAGGCTATTGATGATATCAATGAGAATAGTTCGGCCGGCACTGTGGATCATTTCCCGGCATAGCTCAGTTGGAAAGAGCGTTCAGCGTGCAGAGCTGAGAAATCCTGGGTTCGACACCCGGTGGCAGAACAAATTTTTCTCAATTTAATAGATACAAGTGACATATTTGTGATATGTGATATCCGAGAAAGTGTATGTTATATCGTGAGCCGTGATATAATATTGTATGACACTATATTACTTACTTACTGACTTTTAAGGAACCCGGAGGTTATTGCCGCCCTCACATAAGCCCGCCATTGTTCCCTATCCTGAGCAAGATTAATCCAGTCTCTATCATCATAACCCACCTCCCTCAAATCCATTTTAATATTAACTTCCCATCTACGTCTTGGCCTCCCCAAAGGTATTTTTCCCTCCGGCCTCCCAACTAACACTCTATATGCATTTCTGGATTCGCCCATACGTGCTACATGCCCTGCCCATCTCAAACGTCTGGGTTTAATGTTCCTAATTATGTCAGGTGAAGAATACAATGCGTGCAATTCTGTGTTGTGTAACTTTCTCCATTCTCCTGTAACTTCATCCCTCTTAGCCCCAAATATTTTCCTAAGCACCTTATTCTCAAACACCCTTAACCTATGTTCCTCTCTCAAAGTGAGAGTCCAAGTTTCACAACCATAAAGAACAACCGGTAATATAACTGTTTTATAAATTCTAACTTTCAGATTTTTTGACAGCAGACTGGATGATAAAAGCTTCTGAACCGAATAATAACAGGCATTTCCCATATTTATTCTGTGTTTAATTTCCTCCCGAGTATCATTTATATTTGTTATTGTTGTTCCCAGGTATTTGAATTTTTCCACCTCTTCAAAAGATAAATTTCCAATTTTTATGTTTCCATTTCATAGAATATTCTCGTCACGAGACGTAATCATATGACACTATATTATGTTCCAATTTTACACAATAAATTATATTGTATACATGAACGGTACGGTATGTTCATCTGATGAAATATATGATGTAATATAGTATGTTTTGCGATTTTATGTGAAATGTGAAGTGACAAAAATATCTATGTAGGAGTGAATTAAATTTCTTTATTCGAAGTTTAGGAAACCTCTTCGTTAGAATAACAGTAAGACTTTCTTAAATATTACCTTCTGGTTACATTCGAGGCGATTTCACTTGTAATCCTTCAGTCGATCGATCCCGCGTTTGTATTATCAAACGCGCTGAAACGATATTTGATCTTTCTTCACGTTTCACAGACCTGGAGGGTAGTAATATGAACTTTATTATTTATCTCCACTTCCTTTCTGTCTAACCTCTTTTTTTCCAATAAGTCGCGGGAAATTGTGGAAAGATAATCCGAACATTGCTGTCTAGAGAGGAAAGTTCTTATTCATAATTTATCTCCGTCGAAAATTATTTTCTCTTACGCACACAAAGATGGCATTTTCCGATGGCTGAATTAATATAAGAAGAACAGCGGATTACTAGCTTAAGGTCAAATGAAATATTATACTTTGATATACTGAATGCTTCCTCTGATTGACATTATGGCTGATATCAGTAGAGTCCTGCATTTGGTTACCTAAAGCCTCCAAGCAAGCCGCAGCAGTTTATGTATGTGTGGATTATAGCTTGACGGCATCCAACGCTACTTAGTACAGGTCTGCTGTTTATTGAAAATACACATACAAAACAAGACTTAGGACGTTGTAAATGAGTGCTACAATTGAAGAATTTGGTAGCGAGCACGTCATTAGGAAAGAATAAAATATATCTTATCAGCAGGCTTCGGTCCAGGGTACCGAAACGCAAGAAGTTACGAAGACACGGCCGACTGTATTGTGTAGATCAGCGCTGTCAGACACAGCCTAAACGGAGCGGAGCGCTCCACTATAACTCGTTGCGAGCTCCGGTGCTTCCACAGACATAAGTAGACTTCGTTGAATTGCCACACGCAGCATGCAATTAGGTTGCCGATGTACGGTAGTATAGAAGAGGTGAGGGACCTCCCGGTCTCGTAGTATAAGCAGTTCATGTTAAGAGATGTGACCGGTCCAAATAGATGTAGCAGCTACAGCTAATGTATACCTATGTAAGCACTTGTTTTTGCATTACTGTGGTTGGAATAGTCAAAGCTTAACATTTGTTCAGTGCAGACAAGAATTCAATCAAACATACTACAATGAGAGTGTTGCTGTTCCAAACAATTGCCCCTGGAATATCCTTAACCCCGCAGCCAGTCTTTACCCGTTGGAAAACGTGGTTGGATGCTGTTAATTATTATGCAAAATATTACGGCAAAATAATGGAGGTAATTGATGCATTGGATAGCACAGACAGTTCCGCTGTTGCAGCTGTAAAATCATTGCCTTCTGAACAGCTATTGGAAGATATTCTGTTCATTGATTCTAATTTTAAAATCGTGTCCAAAAGCATCACCCTGTTAGAATCGTCTAATCTACAACTCTCAGAAGCCCTTAATATAGTGTATAAAGTATCACAAACCGTTATCCAAAATAACAATTCTCTAATTTCAGAAAAATTAAAATGTAAGTTTAGAAACAATATTGCTAAAAATTCTGCCTATTCACAACTTCGTATTATAAATAATGTACTATCAGGTCAGTCGTCTGAAGTTGGTGTACTAAAAAGTAGTGACTTTCAGTTCTTCAAATATGCACGTATTACATCGACTGTTGTTGAAAGTACATTTTCCCAATATAAAAACTGTTTAAGTGACCATCGGAGGAGGTTACTTTGCAGTCGCTCAAAATCTACGTAACTCTTCACTGCAATGCACATATTCAAGGATTATGTGAGTATATTACATTAAATTTTAAGAGTTAATATATCTCACTATAAAATAATTGTGTATTTACATGTTTAGACGTTTCCTACTTCAATTATCATTCATTATATTTCTTGAATGCAGGATACAGGTTTTATTATAACCGCAGTATACTGCTCAGTGTTTATATCAGAGGCATACTCCATCCGTTGCACGTTCCCTTCTCATACAGTCTATACCGCGTGCGTAGTAAACCTTACGATTCTCGTGGTAATTCCACGAAGTCTAGACATTAGCAAGTTCACGCTCTGACTGGACGTCTCTAGCACCACAACCGGTTTCGGAGCTTACAACTCTGACACTACAGGTGTAGATCATACCTGCACAAAGAGCGCTCAACGAGCTCGCGCGCTCCTTGGGAGCGGGAGAGCCGTTTCCACCGCTCGCCGAAACGGAGAGGAAGATACTTCAGAATGACATAGACTTGTTGTAGGTAGAAGAGAGGGAAACGACCACTCAGCTATCTAGTGGAGTGCAGTGTGTAGGCCTATTCTCAGTAACTGTTTCACGTTGCTTACCTACTGCTACAGTAGAGTATGGAGGAATCTAAAAGACAGAACATAACATTTAACATTTAACGATTTACAGCTCGAACTTATTGATGTTCAGTGTCACCTAAGGGCTAAAGATCGTATCAATAGTACTATTAGCCTGGTTGAGTTTTACAAGACTAAACATTAGCAATAATATTCACGACTACACAGGCTGGCTGTGAAAATTATTGGTATGTTTGGCTCAACATTTATATTTGTGAGCATCTGTTTTCTATAATCAACTTTAATAAAGGCAGACATCGAACATCTGTAACTGATGTTTCATTACGATCAGCAGGCTACTGTTCCTTTCAGCTGTCAACAGCATAAAACCTCAATTTGATGCACTGATGAACAAAATATAACAAAATGATTTTGTACATTTAAGTAGCTATAGAATTTATATTATTTCTGTGAAATATTTCTTTAATTAAAGTAGTCCAAGATAGTTTTGTAAACACTGAACGAGAATTAATTTCATAAACACTCGTACTAGTACTTCAATTTTGTGTATATTTTGTATTACATCACTCCTTCTTCCAGTCCACCCTTATACAGAGCGCAGCTAATATCTGCATTCCGCTCATGAGCTATGAGCCAGCTCGAGAGCGCAAACCTTGTGTAGGCCTGCTGTAGATGGAGGGGAATGGGGAAGGAGCGCGCAGTCACTCCTTGCCTCAACATGTAAACATTCAGTCAAAGTAGGACAAAAATAAGTGTTCACGTTTAAAGATATGATGAATACAGTGTATTTCTACTACAGAAATAATTACGTGTTTTACATTATACTAAACATGCTTCAACAATATGTGAGTAAAATAATCATTTTCTGTGTGAGAGAAGAAAAGAGAAAATATAGAGTGCATGAAATAATTTTCTTCATAATTCATTGCACCGAATTACGAAGCACATTCGCAATGCATCAAAAGAAAAGCATCTCCAATTTTCACTATATATATATATATTTCAAGATAAACTTTGAAATACTTTATTTTCGACCTTGTTGAATGGGATATTGGCATGTACCAGCATTATACACAAAAGAATGAATTCTTTTTTAATTTTATATATCTGATTTTGATGTAGGAGGCTTCTCTTGACTGTGTAATTTAATATTTTTCATGTGCCTCTTATTATTACAGGGTTTTTCAAAGAATAGTTTTTTGTCTGTCATACTTTTTTGCACAACTTTTAAAATGCATTTTTATTCCCTTGTTAAAAAAATATTCCTTTCCGAACCTCTTAGTAAGTTCGTTCTGAAGGAAACGCTTGGTGCTCTTAATTTTCCACATGTTCCTCAGTACTGTGAATTATAAAATAGCGAAATTAACACTAACGCAAATATGGATACATAAATATTTAAATAAAGAAATAAATAAATGAAATAAGAAAAAATATAGGCCTACTTGTTCAGTCACAGGATTTCAAGTACGGTACTTATGGTGAACCACGTCAAGCAGCAATAAAAAATGTCGTAATGCACTTTGTTACGAAACCAACTGTACTCTCGCAGTGCCACTCCGCTCAACGGGTCATGACGTCATTTATACTCCATGCGTTCCAAACTTCAGTCTTGTGACTCGGTGACCCTAGACCAGCGATGACCAGAACTCGAGCTGCAGTGATTACATGCGACAGACAGCCTGTGAAGTAAGGAGACCAGTGGTGGTTCCTGTTCTAACATCTTGATCAATTCCGCGGATAAAAATCTCAAGCTTTGCTGTATCAGTAATGTTACTGCTGTCTTCAAGAGCCATTGAATAATATACGGTTTCTCTTGCTTCTTTTTTAACCTTCCTCTTGAATATAATCAGGAATTTTCTAAATTCTTCTCTCGATACTTGGTCGAGAAATTCGTAGCTTTTCAAAATTAAAAACTTCTAATGGACAAGTTATTTACGCTATTTTAAACATTACACTTTTGAGAAATTCTGTTCTATTAAAATGCTTTAAAGCACGAGAAATTCAAACCCTATTAAGTAACTGACTTCCTTACATTTATTTATCTCATCTTTCTCTTCCTGGTTATGATTTAAGACATGTCAATTCCTGGCGTTTAACAGTTCGTTGGCACATAATATTGAATCAGTTTTTCTACAATATCATTATTAAATGAATAATAAGTAGTTACTTTCATCTAAAGATAAAGAAGATTAAAATTGAGATAAAACCTAATAATTTTATCCTTCTAGGGAGAAAATCTTAAAACATAATATTCAAGCACGTACAGAAGAATTATAGAAACACATACTTACTGGTCAGTAATAATAATAATAATAATACATAATTCAGCGTGGCAATTAATGTTTCTGTATACTCTTAATTGAACCGTTGAGCAAAGTAAACACATTACATTTTGTCCGACAGAACAACAAAAAAGTTCTCCTCATTCTTTACGAAACCACCTCTTACTGCTTGTAGAGATAGAGTTTGTAGAGCGTCATGATACCGCCACTGCTTGCCTTCAGTACGCGAATGAAACACACAGCAATGTACAGGAAACTCCTCGTACCCGTTTGAATGTCTGTGATCACACGACGTAATCACGACACCCGCTTTGGTCACCGCTGCGCTAGACCGAGGCCTGCTTATGAGAAACAAGGAAAAATTGTTCATTTGAAACTAGAGATGGGACCTCGATACTCGGGATACCTCGATACCTACGAGACTCAGTACTATCGAAGCGTGTCTAATACATCGGGATAAGTCCTGGATACCTTAAGATACTTTAAATTTCTGCATTTCAAATAATATTTAATACTGAATTCAAGAATTTCAGCACGTAGTGATCATGTTAAGATCCTTTCTCCAAAAGGCAAACATTATTATACCTGGCACTCTCAATTGAATTGAATTTAAAGAGGCGAAGTGGGAGGAGAAATTTATAAGGTATGCAAAACGCGTCCTCGCAAAGTTTTCGGGGCTGAAAGAAAATGAATATGTGAGCTCCAAGTCTGTTGGTCACTTGTCTCACTCCGGGTTACGCTGCTCCACTGAAGGAGCTCCAGAAAATTTTGAAGGGTGAAAGCCGAAAATGGACGTAGCCTCTTACGTACCACATACGCGAGGGAAGGGGATTGTGATCAAACTGATCACAGGACAGGACGAAGAAGAAATGGCGGAAGGTGTAAGTCTGCACCAAAGAGTTTGTAATATATAACTAGAGACAACAACGGCTCTAGTTTCGCGTACAAAATTGAACCGCTGTTCGGCCGTCATTAAAGGGAGTTGATGCTTCGCCGGGAGTGCAAGCAGTTCATGCTTATTGAGGAGTACGAATAAATATAAGTACACTTGAAGGGAAATAATAAGAAAATGGTGAAATACTGCGCCGCAAATATTTGTTCGAACATAGCTACTAATGTAGGATGCCCAAGAGAGCATGCTTATCTTAATATTTGGAAGAATGTTCCAAATGCAGTTCCTCCTTTGAATGTGTTTACAGAATGTCGGAATATTTCTTGGATAAAGTTTTTCCAGAAACACATTAATCAGGTTTATAAGGTTGGTTTCAACAATGTATGTAAGGGTTAGGTTCCATCACATTACAGTGGATTATAATAGCAGAGTGCATAAGAAAATCCGCAGACTATATCTGTTTAAAACTGTTTTGTTTCACAATAAATGAATTAATCATGTAATTTCCATTTTGTACAGCATGTACTTCTAGTTTTTGGTTGTATTAAATGCAAAGAAATTAGTGAAAATATAGCTGATGGCCTAGCTAGGCCTATTATTACCACTGCTACTAGGTCTACTATGACCACTACTAGGCCTACTATTACCACTACTACTAGGTCTATTATTACCACTACCACTGACTAGGTCTCACTACTACTAAGCCTACTAATACCACCAAAACTACGCCTACTATTACCACTACTACTAGGCCTATTATTACCACTACTACTAGGCCTACTATTACCACAAAAACTAAGCCTACTACTACCACTAATACTAGGCCTACTATTACCACTACTACTAGGTCTATTATTACCACTACTACTAGGCCTACTATTACCGCTACTAATTGTATTAAAAAGTCTGTACTGACCTCTAACTTGGTGGTCATCAATTACACAATGAATAGATTGTTTTATGATAAAATTTATTCTCATATTTTAAATCAGTTTCCAGAATTTTTATGATCTCATATTTCACCACTAAATATTTTATAAGCACCATATACCTTCCTCTTCCTTTGCATGAAAGGACTGAAATATAGATCATATAGATATTTATTACAGTAAATATCCATTATTATGTCTTCAAAACGATACTAGTAATACTGGAAATTCATGTTGACATTGCCATTATTCAATATTTCACATACTTATCACGAGTGTATATGGTGATTTAATTTACTTTTTAGAATATCGCCAAAGATGAATCATTATAATACTTTAATAAATATAGCGCTCCTCTGCCATTCACGTTTATTTCATCACGACTCATCCTTTGTAAAAGAGGTTTAAAACAGTGTCTATCACCAGGCTACATCAATGTATTGTGGTCTGTTTTCGAATTTCGCGCCGCAAACACTCCCTTTAATGGCGGATGCTAGCCGGTTCAATTTGTGACATTTTTCTTGCCTGCCACTCACGGGTATGTGTCTCAAGTCTGGTATAATATTTTCTTATTTCGTTTCACAACCTTAAATTGACAATAATTATTATCATTAACTGTCACTTAAAATAAATGCGAAATTCGATGATGTTTGGGTAAAGGAGGTAAGTAATAAAATGAGTTTTGAGATAAGTGAAAATTAAACATTGAACTCTCGTTGCAAATAACTTTCTACACAAATAAAACACATCAAATGATAGTATTATTTCATTTTTACACACCTACTTGTAGAATTTAAACTTGTATATTCACCTGGAAAACAAAACTCATTTACACAGAAAATGCCTTTTTCCTTAGCATTTTTCTCAACCTCCTTTACCCGAACATCATCGAAATTAAATCATTCAGTACTGTACATACTAAAATATGACAATTTTGATTTTTGTATTTAATAAAATAGTTATTTACGATACAAGTGCTAAATGCTATTTTATTTTGAGAGCATGCCTACTCACAAATGAAATATTTTTCAACATGTGTGTTATACACTATTTTGACGTCTATAAGTTCGGTCCAGTAGTACTAGGATGCCATCCAAAAAAGTCAATCAACACATTTTCAGGACTTGTCTTTCGCATGTCTATAATAAACTACACGACATATTCCAATGAAGTAAACATCAATCGACAGACGAAGGATAAATGTATCCAACGTGACCTTAAGTTGGGAAAGTGTGACGTCATCTAACGATACGCGGATGGGGAGGAGTTGAGGCACGAATTGGTGGGTCGCGGTTGGCCCAAGCAGTGTTATCCGAGACTGCGAAAGTGAAGTGTTAGATTTTCGAAGTATGTAAATAATTCGTAAC
>JAJSOF020000005.1:38716960-38729749 GCA_025594305.2 Periplaneta americana | reverse complement strand
TTTTTTCCCATTATTTAAACTAGAAATCATGCCTCTAGCATCTGTGGATAAGTTTTACACAATTTTCCTCCTTTGCCAAAATTCGTCTAACTTGCAAATAGCTGGTTTTGCAAATTGGCTACTCAATTGTAATCTGTCACCTTTTTACAGCAAACTTGGAAATAATATCTCCATAACGTCGAATTACTTAGCAATTTCATGTTTGTATGTATTTCTAGGAATTCTTTATACAAGAATTTTCGAAATGGGATATTAGCGCGCGAAAAAATTGCAAATTTTATTCTAGCGATGTCCTTTATTCTCCCATCCTACGTTTACATTACTTGAGTTCAGTGATTACACATTGTTGATACCATTACTCCCACTGTTATTATAATAATATTATCAGTATTTCAACAAGCTTTTGAAGTTTCCTGATCTGAGAAGTCCATACTGTCTTTAGTGTAAATGAATATTTATTCTACAATGCTGTGACCAAGTGAAGGTTTCTGACCATTCTGACTGTAGAACCCAATTCCCTGCTTAATGATGTTTTGCATTATTAAACAGAGGAAATTTTCTCATAATGAACTATGCAAAATGGTAAATTATAATGATAAAAATAACAGAGTACCCCTCATACACAATAACAACAGAGTTGAAGGGAACTCGTACATTCCTCTATTCTAATGATAGGCCCCGTAATTATGTGCAAAATGTTAGGTAACTTTATATCTGCGCACGACTAATGATGCATTTGATATGTTTTTATTTAAATAATGTACACAATGTGGGTACGTTATGGAGTAGGCCCTAGTAGTGTACGTACTGAGACATACTGTCTGAGGAGTTCAAACACTTGAATAATTTCGATGCACACGAGTATAAATAAGTTATTGTAAATTATGTGTTACACTGGTCAACAGTTATTTTGCGCCAGACATAAACTGACAAATTCTTACTAATTTCGACCTCCTGAATTCAAAAATAACAAGAAAAATTTTCCATGAGTTCAGGTTTTCGAGATGCACAATATAATTAATTTTCTATTAATTTTATTTAAAAAATCACCGTATTCCTTAGATTCCTATGTTATAAAACGTTCAAAGTAGGTCTACCTTGTCCATTCCAGATTCTAACTAGATTACTGAGATCAATTTTTAGTTCCCATACACACATTGACAGAAGAATCACTTACTCGGTGATATTTCTTAGAAAATTATTAATAAATATTACTGATTCAGCTGAAATACTCAAAATTATTCAATTTTGTAACTCTTCAGTTTGATGTAGAAGAAATTTCCTGGGTAATATCTCAAGATCGAGGAACGGATTCCATATTAACTCGCCATTAATTAAAATGTTAAACTATTTCAATTCACTGAGTGAGGAAATTTATTTCTTTTCCGGTACAGAGAAGTTTGTCAGCAGCTAAATTTATAGAGAAAAATATATTGAACCACATTCAATTTCATTTACTCCAGGATTACCCAAATTTTTTTCCCTGTTTTTGTCCTGTAATTTATTTCGTAGTATGTTCTCATTTTTTTTTGTTTCCATTGTTAATGAGTTACATAACCTAATTTATTATTTACGATCTCGAAAATCATTAGCAATAACTCCGTGTTACATTGTTAATTTATTTATGTGAATAAAGTGCTGTTATGAGCATATACCCTATGACTCAGTTTTATTAGCAAATAAGATCAGAATGTTCATTCCAAGTTCTGATAATTTTGTAATTTTGCAACAAAAATATAGGCCTACTAAATACCAAAATATTAATTTCAATTTATTATTCAGTTGCTTATTCATATCTTAGCTATGCCATCTTTTTATGGGGTAATGCTATTAATGCAAATAGGATATTTACTGTTCAAAAGAGAATTATAGATCCATATTTAAATTAAATAATATTGACCCATGTAAACCTTATTTTAAACAATACACAATTTTAAATGTTCATCCATTTATATTTAGACCTATAACTGCTTGATTTTCTTTCAACAGAATGAGAATAAATTTAGAATTCAAATTTTCATAAATTTATAGGACGCGAAATGCAAATCTGGTCACTATCGAAAATCATAAACTTAAGAAATAAATATGAAAAATCACCTGCTTATACTGGCATTATGTGCTTTAATAAGTTACCATTGGAGATACAAACATTATCTTATAAAATTCAGAGTGGAAGTGAAAGAGATTTTAATTTATCAATATTTTTATTCTGTAAAATAATTCTCAAATCGCAATATGCATATTACAGGATTGTCAAAGCCCCTGTATTACGTGTTCATACCACAAGCAATACAAATCCAACAAAGTTCACTTTTTAGCGAGGTACAGCTTTTGCATTTTGTCAAGACACTCGCGATGTGCAGTACGGGAACAACGTATTTGTGGAGAGGGTAGGAGTAGAACGGAGGATCGGGTGTGTGTCTGCCAAGTTCAAGGCAAAGATTAATCCATTCCCCTATAATTCGTAATTAGACTCATCCGATCTAGTGCGTAGGTCTGTAGGAAAAGTGGGGAGTTTCTGGACATAATGCATGAGCTGTAAGTACAAACATTACTCTTAAGGAAATGTGCGGGTTCTTGAGAGCATGCATAATTATATCTCGTGACGAGAATATTGTATGAAATAGAAATATAAAAATTGAAATTTATCTTTTGAAGAGGTGGAGAAGTTCAAATATCTTGGAGAAACAGTAACAAATATAAATGATACTCGGGAGGAAATTAAACACAGAATAAATATGGGAAATGCCTGTTATTATTCGGTTGAGAAGCTTTTATCATCCATTCTGCTGTCAAGAAATCTGAAAGTTAGAATTTATAAAACAGTTATATTACCGGTTGTTCTTTATGGTTGTGAAACTTGGACTCTCACTTTGAGAGAGGAACATAGGTTAAGGGTGTTTGAGAATAAGGTTCTTAAGACAATATTTGGGGCTAAGACGGATGAAGTTGCAGGAGAATGGAGAAAGTTACACAACACAGAACTGTACGCATTATATTCTTCACCTGACATAATTAGGAACATTAAATCCAGACGTTTGAGATGGACAGGGATTGTAGCACGTATGGGCGAATCCCTGAAATGCATATAGAGTGTTAGTTGGGAGGCCGGAGGGAAAAAGACCTTTGGGAAGGCCGAGACGTAGATGGGAAGATAATATTAAAATGGATTTGAGGGAGGTGGGATATGATGAAGGAGACTGGATTTATCTTGCTCAGGGGAAGGACCAATGGCGGGCTTATGTGAGGACGGCAATGAACCTCCGGGTTCCTTAAAAGCCAGTAAGTAAGTAAGTATACTTTAATCTAATTGTGTTTTAATCATTTTACCAATGTTTTTAATGACGTGTACATCCATGTACTTATGTGGTAATGTAGTGAATAAACAATGAATCAATGAGCTTTCCAGAAGTCATAATGAATGAATGATCGAATAAATAATTAAGTATATAATATATATATATATATATATATATATATATATATATATAGGGACATCATTTCATTTTTATTTCAATTTTTATTGTACCTAATTTTTTTAATGTACTTCACTCCCACCCCTTCTACTAACGAAGTTCAAGTAGCCTTACGCTCATAGTAAACAGTACGTTCCAAAAATATGTTCGCGTTTTCCAGTGACGAAAGTGCTATCAATATTGAATCATTTTCGCACAGGTACTCTCGTCCATTTGCCTACGTCGTATCTCGGTTTCCCCCACCAGCTTTTATTCGCCAGCTAGTGGCTGGGCTGCTTAGCTCTTTTCTGAGAACATTAATTTCTGTTAGGAATTGGACATCTACGTAATATTATACAACTGTTTAAAATAACTTAAATAAAAGGGCTTCGTTAAGTAATTAACTGTCACGTGATTTCCTCCCTTTCTACGACCCTACGACATAACCACTTGGACGGACAGTAGATAGTATGTCTGAGTAATTTTATCTTTTCGGATCGGACAGAAGTGAAGATTGAATTTACAATTCGTAAGGTACTCTTTTATAGAGTAGGTACAGAATTATTTCAACATGAGTTACTAGTTACGAAGGACGAAACGGGTAATTGTAATTAAGTACAAAAGTCCATAGTGCGATAATATTCACATTAGAACTGAAGCCTGTATCGAAATGAACGGCCACCATTAAAAAAAATGTGTTTAAATATCCATATTATGATTATTTTTCAATTTAACTTCATTCACTATATTGTACGCTAATGTGCTGTAGACAGTATAATATACTGTACACTGCATAATGAATACGTCCACAAGGACAGCTCAGTTCATGAGCAAAAACACTCATTGTTAATACTGCAGTGTATTTTGATTAAACAAAAACTTAATGTAAATGATTAAACTCAAAAGCGCAATATTTCCTAGTTCACTTAAATGGATGAACTACTTTTCTTCCTTCCTACACCTAGTAAAGTGATTTCTTTGTATATTACGCCGGTATCATTGAACTCCAGTCGTGGAAGGGGGCAGCAAACGGCGTTGATCCAGAGGTATAGGCAAGTTAATATTAAAAATATTAGTAAAAATAAAAAAAAAAGGTGAGGGTAGTGAACTGGATATCTTTCAAGTTAATTTTTCCGCTCCTAAACTCCCAATCCCGTGACAAGATCCTCATTCACTTGGTGCATGTCGGCCACATCCCATACCGAGGACGCCACTCGTGCAGTCCGGCACCACAATTGCAAGCACTTGACTCAGGTGGTCTGCCGACTCTTTTCAATCTCGCTTCGGCCTCGTCACCTGTATCCACAGTGTTGATGTCATTCTCAGGACACGGAACCGGACCTGTTATCAGCTTATCAATCCGCAGACCGTCGCCCCATGAGTACCATCGCAAAAGCACTTCACTCCATTGCGATCGATATAAATGCCACTCCACACACTTGCAGTAATTAGCACGATTAATTCCTGAAAGCCTGCAAATAACGTAGGGATAGCGACACTTGAATTTACAATTACTATGATCATCTTATTGTCGTGGTCGGATAAAGAAGTCAGCATCAGGAACTAATTTCAACGGTGAAAGAGTAATGGAACGAGAAAATTCTCACGGCGCCGGGATTTAAACCCGGGTTTTCAGCTCTACGTGCTGATGCTTTATCCACTAAGCCACACCGGATACAACTCCGACGCCGGTTAGAATCGTCTCAGATTAAGCTCCAACTCTTGGGTTCTCTCTAGTGGCCGCCCTCTGCACTACGTCATAGATGTCTATGAACGCAGGACCGAAGTCCACACATGTGCTGAGGTGCACTCGATATGAGTGACTAGTTGGCCGGGATCCGACGGAATAAGCGCCGTCTTAAATCACGAAGTGATTTACGCATATCATATATCGGAGTTGTATCCGGTGTGGCTTAGTAGATAAAGCATCAGCACGTAGAGCTGAAAACCCGGGTTCAAATCCCGGCGCCGGAGAATTTTTTCCGTTCCATTACTCTTTCATCGTATGATGACGCAGAATATCTGCATGGAAATAACATATGTACTTCGATACATTAAAATAATAATAATAATAATAATAATAATAATAATAATAATAATAATAATAATATATATAATTTCAACGGTGTTTTCCTCTAAGTGAGATCATTGATTTCATATCAAACTTTCGTCTCCAATAGTAACACTCCCAAACTGCAAACTTTGCCGACTTCTATGACACCTTACAATATACATCTAAGTTAACGAAATTAGTTTTATTTATGATGGCGATATTGATAATAGTCATTAATTGAGAAATACTGAAATTAATACAGAAGAAATTCCATTTTCTCACGAATATACCATATTTACTCGAATTTAAAGCGCACATTTTCAGCTGAATTTAGTCTTGAAAATCGGGGTGCGAATTAGAATCGATGGCGCACTAGATTCGTACGAAAACTGAAACATTCTACTTATCATTCTGCCTAGGTTCTGCGTGTGATTCGGCTCTGTTCGGGTTGTCTCGTTCCTCGTCGTTATTCAACGTTCCTCGCTTCGCCAGATCCGTATTTTTGTACGCGTTGTTGTTCATACCGAGAAAAAACTTCAAACTGAGTTGTAATTACTTGATCAGGAGAAATGTCATATTTTATTTAACGACGCTCGCAACTGCCGAGGTTATATCATCGTCGCCGGCGTACCGGAATTTTGTCCGGCACTTCTTTTACATCCCAGTAAATCTACTCACGTGAGCCTGTCACATTTGTATGTATGTGTATGTATTTATTCACACTGCAATGGGTATATACCCTGTGGCAGTGGTAACTAATTACACTCAATAAAGACAATAATAAACAAATTAATAAAAATGCATTTAATAATAATACTAATAATTAATACTAACAATAATAATAATAATAATAATAATAATAATAATAATAATAACAACAGGGAACATCCTAAATTAAATGAAGCACGATCGGTTAAAATAACATTTAAAGTAAATCTAATTTGTTCCTTAAACCTATGTTCGAACTAAAACCCACGAGTATGATATGTTCATATCTGCACAAGTACCTTTCAACACTACACTCATTTCGCTGTCAACTCACTCACTGCACTGGAACTACGACACATTTCACTGATTCTATCCTGATTTCACTAACACTTCAAAACATTTCACTGTTCAAATACTTTGCACTGCCACTATAAACTATAAAGCTTCCTGACAGGAACACGTTTCACCAACACAACACACTTCACTGACACAACACACTTCACTGACACAACATAATTCTTCACTGATAGAACACTTCAATAACAAAATATCAATTACAGCCTTTAAATAATACTTTGCACTGCCACTATAAACTATAAAGCTTCCCTGACAGGAACACGTTTCACTAACACAACACACTTCACTGACACAACACACTTCACTGACACAACATAATTCTTCACTGATAGAACACTTCAATAACAAAATATCAATTACACCCTTTAAATAATGTGTATAATTATCGTCTATTAGTAAAGTCCTTAAGCCTATTTTTAAATACATTTTTGGTTGTTGGTAAAGCCTTTAATAAGTCTGCAGGTAAAGCATTCCAGTCCCTGATAGTACGATTGAGAAAAGAAAACTTTCCAGTGTCCTTCCTCTGTCTTCTTTCCCTCAATTTATATGAGTGGTCGTTCCTTGAAGAGTAATTTGGCGGCTGCAACCTGTTTTTATTTCTCTCCAGGCAGGCTCACCTCCGTATGTTTTGAACAGTGCGCATAATCGAATTCGCGTTCTCCTGTCCGTGAGTGTGTCCCATTTTAATGGTGAATTTTTCCGACAATACTTGAGAGCCCGTTTTTGAATCTTTTCCAGGTCTTAATATGTTCTAGTCTGTAAGGATCCCAACATGCAGCACCATATTCCATTACTGGACGTACTAGTGATTTATATGCAATCTCTTTGGATTTATCAGAGCCTTTTCTTAGTACCCTCATCACAAAGAGTAACGCTCCATGCTTTTCCCGCTGAGTCTGTAACGTGTTCCCCCAGCCGAGATCGCTGCTAAATATTAAATGTTATGCACACTTAAATGCCAACGACCTCGCCGGGATCGAACCCGCAACCTGGGCATACCAATTGCGCCAACCAGGTAGATTGATCAGAAGATGGAAGACGAAAATCGAAGGGTGTCGTATGAAACAAAATTTCAAAGAAATGTTTTACTTTATGCTGAGAAGTATGGAAACAGGCAGGCTGCAAGAGAATTCGGTGTAGCAGAGAGCAACATTCGTTTATGATGCCAACAAAGAATGACTATATTTAATTCTAAAGCGATGAGGAAGAAGTTCAGCCGGCCTGTGAAAAGGAAGGCATCCTGAGACAGGCAAATAAGTTTTGAAATTCATACAGGAAAAGAGGAAAAATGGGCCCCATGTGACTAGAGACACAACTAGAAGTAAAGCTAATGAGGTGCCTTTTCTCCAAAGTTCGACGCCATATCTGTGGCTTATTATACCTAGACCAGGATGAGACGATATTAGCTCCCAATCATGGTAGAAGAGCTCGACCTTGATCACGAGCGCATAGCGCATCCACTACGGTCGTAACGTAGACAACAGGGATGTACATGAATATAAAGAACAGCGAATAAAGACAGCAATTATTACAAAATCTTGCGTTACTAAATTTCTGGCTATATAATAGAGCTAATTACTAAGTTATTTAATATACATGTACATATATAAACAAATCAAAGGGAAAGGTTTTTAGGAACAAAAAGGAAATAGGAAAAGTTAATTGTGTGTAAACCATTTTATTGTTAAAAGCAATTATTTATTATGTAAATACTTCACTTCATTGCTTAGGAGAAACTAATAGGGTCTACCTGCTCGACGTGTGTGATCTCTAAGTACTTTTGAATATTTGTTAAAGAAATAATATTGATTGAAATAGAGTATATTGATTGTGTGATTGTGAAAAATGTAGTCCTTACTCTCAGTCGTGATTATGTAATGAGTTTTCTTAGAGTGATTTGTGAGATGCACGTAACACGAAAAAAACAAGTTGATTAAATTAAGATATTGAGAGCCACGGGTCAATCATTTAAGAGAATATGTTTGACTTTTAAAACTTTCAGTCCACAGCTGTGGAGTAACGGTCAGCGCGTCTGGCCGCGAAACCAGGTGGCCCGGGTTCGAATCCCGGTCGGGTTGAGGTTTTTTCCGGAGTTTTCCCTCAACCCAATACGAGCAAATGCTGGGTAACTTTCGGTGCTGGACCCCGGACTCATTTCACCGGCATTATCACCTTCATTTCATTCAGACGCTAAATAACTCAGATGTTGATACAGCGTCGTAAAATAACCCAATAAAATAAAATAAAAAAATTAAAACTTCCACAATTTCTGCCAAAATTTGTGAAATTTAAACTAAGTATATAAAAAGATCTATAATAATATCATCTGTACAAAACTTGGTGCAATTAGGTCTAATAGTTTTGAAATTATATCTTTAAGTATATTTTATATTGAGGTTACTAAAAAAGCTCCTTGCATCAAAGTTTTCAAAATGTTTAGTTCATATTTGCTCAAAATCCTGAAAATAGGTATTGGAAGAAAAGTGAATTAGCATTTTGAGTTTAGTATAAGTTAAAGTGCAATCAAAGATAAAATATTATTTCTAAATTAAGGGGAGGTTGTAAGCTGATTTGGATCAAAATTAACATTTCTTAGTTTTTAGCTGAACTAATAAATTAAGAAAAAGTCGGTAGGTTAAGGAAAATCACAACTACAGGTGTGCAAATTTTCATAGATGTAGATTGAATAGTTTCTGAGATAAGTGTACCTGAAGTTGCTAAATTTAACACGGCGAGGATAGGGCTTACAACCTCCCCTTAAAGAAACACGTAGTATAATAACAGTAAATATCCAGAAACAAGCAACAAATAAAACATCAACAATACATTTAAAATAAAGAAATAAAAAGGAATCTAGATACAATCTACTGACCCAAAATGTAAATTAATTTACCTTCGATGTCAATTCCGAAATCAATTTCTCTCTTCTCCTGAATAATGCCTATATATTTTTTCTTGTTGCGGCTCATAACGCCGTTTTATGGTTTTTTTTCTTTTTTTTTTTTTTTGGAAATTATATTTTTTCACACAACAAACACTGGATTTCATCACCATGTTCGAAGCATAAATATTTTATCTTCCACACTTCCTTGAATGCTTTAAACTCTTCCGTTCCGTCATGATGCGCTGTGTTCCGAGATCTGTACATCCTTGAGCAATGTTTACAGGTAAATGAGCTCCGAGCGCGCGCAGCGGGCATAAAAGAGCTCTCGCTCGCAATTATTAGTCACCATCGCAAGACTGATCTAGACCCAAAACTCTATTGAACACACGCACACACTGCAATACTCACACACTGGGACAATGGACAAACAACCAGTCTCCGTGAAGAGGTCCGAATTAAAATCTCCCTGACTTCATGACCGGGAATCGAACTCTAGCCACCATGTTCAGGAGTACAGCACGCTACCTCAAGACCAAGGAGACGGACTAATGAGGTAGCTACAGCCCGTGGTATATAAAGGCAAGTGTAGATAGGTAAAGTAAAATTAAATTTTGCACTAAATTTGCAGCTGCGCATTACATTCGCCAGTATTTTTGTTTTTGTTTCAAGCCCTTCAAAACTGAGGTGCGCATTAGATTCGAGTAAATACAGTAAGCCGCATACACAGTACTTAAGTCTATTTACCACAAATTCCACTCGGAATGGACGGCCAGAATTGTGATGTTTTTAAAATTCATTATTTTACGACGTTTTATCAACTGCTATGGTTATCTAGCGTCTGAATGAGAGTGAGGTTATAATGCCGGCGAAATGAATCCAGGATCTAGTGTCAAAAGGTACGAAGCATTTGCTCATAATGGGTTGAGGAAAAATCCCGGAAAAAAAGTTCAAGCTGATAATTTGTCCCTACCAGGATTTCAACCCGGGCCCGCTCGTTACACGGACAGGCATGACAACCGTTACACCACAGCGGTGGACAATTTTATTTTTCATTCAACAGCATTCTTCGTATGGAATGAGCATGGTGTTGTGACTTTAGCTAGGTAGTGTTTTTTCTCTTTCTTTTTTTTTTTCTTTGCGTGTGCTTTCCGCAGTTACAACATTGTGAATGAAAAAAACAACGTTGGAATATTTCACTCTGGAATTTAGAAATATTTTAATTAAATTTATATTACGTTGTTTCAGACTTGTAATAGGAGTAGAAAGCTCCCTTTTCGAAGCCCATTAAATTCAAGATTTTCATTACAGTGGTTGTCTGGTATGAAGCCCGGTTTTGCTTTGGATAACGCGAAAAATATTATCTGAAGTACGGTAGGATTGATTTTCTTGTAATTCGTATACAACTCTTGGAATTCTACCACGATAAAATTGATTCATTTCGTAAGATAAGTACTGTTCTTTAAGGAGCGAATTTTTGAAGAAAATTAATTAAAAACTACTATTATAATAATTATGATGCTTCATTCATTCATTCATTGATCTAGTGCTTCATTCATTCATTCATTCATTTTATTCCATAGATCTTGCATAAGCAATGAAGCTTTAAAATGTGGAAAAGTCAAAATTTTACAATATTACAATTACAATTTTTACAAATTTTTATAGTTTTACAATTTAGTAATTTTCTACAATTTTTACAGTTTTGTGCAATTTTTACAATATTTTGGCGAGATGTAGTGAGATGAGGTGAGGTCCGAGGATTCGCCAAAACATTACCCGGCAGTTGCCTTTTGGTTGGGGAAAACCTCGGAAAAATCCAACCAGATAATCAAATCAAAGGGGGGTAATAAAATCAAAGGGATTGATGCCAAGGACTCGCCATAGACCATCCGGCTTCAGTCCCACGGCTTTGGAAAGCCTCGGAAGAAACCAAGGACCAAAGGGGGTTCCAACCCAACCCAACTCCAGCTCCGGATCAGCAGCTTAACAACTTTGTTAATAGATCTAACGTTTCCGAGTTTAAATTTGGTTTAAGATCGATTTATCCAAGTCTGCGTTCTGTCGAGGGTTCGATTCCTTACTTGGGTTGAATACTTGGTTGAGTTTTCGAAGGTTTTTCCCAACTATAAGGCGAATACCTGGTAATCCATAGCTAATACTCAGTCTAATCTCGTAAAATACAATCTCGCTTGACCAATTCCCTCGTCGCTTAATGACGTGATAGTTGGTACAATTTCGTTAAATAACGAACTGAAAAAGTTCGATAAAAATAATAATAATAATAATAATAATAATAATAATAATAATAATAATGTATTATTATTATTATCATCACCATCGTCGTCATCATCATCATCTTAATCTTTATCATTGTTGCGTCATTATAAACCTAAAAACGTGTATCACAAAGTGAAATAGGCTGTAATAAAATTAAAGAGGTGATCAGAAGAAAATTACCGACATTTATTTCTTGTATAAAAAAACTTTAATGCATCCAGTTATTATTATCCCTTGGAATTTTACTCACATTATCGTTAATAACAAATATCGTCTTACAAGTGCTTCCAGCTCAAAAATAGAATTTCTTGCATAGCCAGGCTAGCACAGTTCACGAGATCTCACTCGTAATTGATTTTATCTGAAGATGCTAACAAACAGGCAGTAAACAAACAAATGTAAAAATATTATACACTATGTGATATCAGGGTTTATCATGTAGAACGCAATCGCCTGCCCATATCTCCTGCGGCACGTCTACCCCGTACGCCTAGCACAGATCCCGCGTCACGGCCTGGCTTTACGAGCAACGCCGGAGACAGTGAGTTGCGTCGTACGTGATAAACCCATTATATGGTATTTATGATAACATTTTTTAACTATATTCTTCTGCGGATCAAGTTATTTATTTTCCGACTAAAATACAGTGCGGTTGGGTGCTATCTCTGGACAGAAAGTAGAGTTCTATTCTGTTCGAAAGGAACTGTGTTAATTGAGGCGCTGACATGGGAAAGGTAGTAACTGCCAAAAACAAAATTTTTCAGGGGAAGCAAAAAACAAATTTATGAACACTTTCTCACTTATATTATTACAGAAACTGCTTTAAATAAAAGGCATACACTCATGTTTGTGTTACATATGAAATTTGAAAACTGTGGCACAGATTTATCTATGAAATCCTATTTTATGAAAATACAACATTGAAATTACTCCTTAGCCAAACTGAGAATTAACGTTATTTATACATTATATACAAATTTTTGGTAAAACGCATGATACTTTTCATCGAGAAAGTCTAACATAGATAACAAGTCTCCTTTTGGCATCAGGGACGA
>JAJSOF020000005.1:38678148-38716860 GCA_025594305.2 Periplaneta americana | reverse complement strand
ATGCGAGAGACACTCTAGGAAGTAATGAGACGGGAAAGAGGTAGCCTACATGGCATGAAAACTACAACCAGTGGTGGTTCATACTCTAACATTGATTTCTTCATCAATCCCGCGAATAAAAATAGCAAGCTTTTCTGTATCAGTAATGTCACTACTGTAATCAAGAACCATTAAAAATATATACAAATTTTCTTGATTTTTATAATATTCCTCAATGAACACAAAGAGAAATTTCCTGAATTCTCTTCTGGATATTTAGTCGAGAAGTGCACAGTTTTTCAAAATCAATTTACAACTTTCATTCAACAAATTATTTCAGCCACTGTGATCATTACGCTTCCATAAAACTCTCCTTCGTTGGAAGATTTAAGAGATTGAACTATTTCGTTCGCCACTAGATAGCTGGCTTCCTTACATTTATTTACGTCATCTTTCTCTTCATGACGATGATTGAAGGCTGCTTTCACTTCTTGGAGTTCAATAGCTCACATCATTACTACACTAGCAAGCAATATTCAATCAGTTTCTCACTACTACTGCTGCTGCTGCTGCTGCTGCTGCTGTTGCTGCTACTACTGATAAAACTATTATTATTATTATTATTATTATTATCATCATCATCATCATCATCATTAATTCAATAGCTAGGAAATAACTGATAACAGTCATCTAAAGAGGAAGAAAAGAAATTAAAATGGAGATATAGCGTAGTAATTATTTTATCATTCCGGGGAAGATGAAGGCCTATATATTGAGGCACTTGTTATGCCTGAGTATTCAGCGTAATGCCCTGTAATGTCGTTTCTATATACTACTACTAATTGAACCGTTGAACAAAGCAACATATTACATTTTCTCCGACAGAACAGCGAATAAATGCCTCTTCCCATTCTGTACGAAACCTTCTGTTCCTGATCGTAGAGACAGAGGGTTTGTAGAGCGAAATGGTATCGACACTGCGAGAGCGAGACAGAGAGCAATGAACAGGAAACTCCCCTTACTGGTATGAATGTCTTTGATTATACGATGTAATCACGATACCCAGTTTGGTAACCGCTGCTCTACACCCATTATGAATAGTGCTGCCCACATATGTGTTCAGAAGAGCGTACTATCCCTTTATACAGGTGAAATGATGAAATTAAAGAAATGATTAGCCTAAAATGTCCCGTTAAAGGGCAAAGGCCTCCTCCTATAGAGGGGGAGAGCTCTATTTGTCTCACGCTGTGAGCTACTCCACGTAAGAGATGTTTACATGCTTGGAATTGTTCACTTGGTTCACATTCTGCACTGTTTGGTGTTGTTCGCTTGTTTCTGTCACACTGGTTTTAGTCGCTGTTCACTTGTCTTCTTAGGTTTTTCCATTCTTCCCTACTTCTTGCTCTGCTTGACCAATGGCTTCCTACTCGTTCACTGAAGAGGTCGGTCCATCTTCTTCTTGGTCTTCCGCGTGATCTCTTGCCAATGCGGGGATCCCATAGTGTGACTTTCTGCGTCCATCTCTAAGTCTTGCAACATGGCCTCCCACTTCCATTTGGTGTTGGTGGCTTCCAGTGCTGGATCTTTAATTGCTGACATCTTTTGTAGCACTTCGTTTGGAACTTTGTCCCTCAGTGATAAGCCTAATATCCTTCTCAACATCTTCCTTTGGCATATTTGGGGACTGTTACGAAGTTTGACAGTGAGAGACCATGTCTGACACCATATAACAGTACAGGAGTTACGCAGGTCTCCAATATTTCTACTCTGAGTTTCTTGCTGAGTGTTCCCTCCAGTACGATGAACTTGAGACTCCAGAATGCCTTCCACGCGAGAGAAATCCTTCGTTTTATTTCCTTCTCTGTCTTCTGGCGGAAGGAGACTAGCTGTCCTAGGTATACGTATTCAGATACGTATTGTAGTTCTGCACCATCAATTATTATGGGTGACTCCGGCCCGGTAGTCATTTGCAATTCCTTCATATTTTACAAGGCTTGTTATGTGTACTATTCAGACAGCTTTACTTCCACAATCATTGAAATTGGACACAAGTTTATATCAACTTTTATGCTCGACCATGCCGAAATGTAGTAATTATACACCTGGTAGTAGCCCTTTAATGCACCTCATTAAAGTATACCTATTCATTATAATTAAGTTCTTCAGCCAATGAGAAATCACCATTTTACCATTATAAAACCGCAAGTATCCATTATTCTCGGATATGCAATCGAAAGACAATTAGCGAAAAGTCACGGAGGCTGGAAATCCAGTACTGTCGCAGAAGGTCATGTTCTGTTACTATAATAATTAGCGTTGATTGTAAATAATATTCAAATAAATTCAATTTGTCATTTCGTTTTTCAATTCTAAATCAATTTCCAGGTTTTATCAAAACTAATCTTCATGTTATTCTCTAGATTATATCAAGGTCAATGACATTCGTGCCTCGGAAAAAAATGCGTCTGCGCACATCTCACAATTCAGGTCAATTCCGCTCCTCACTTACATAATCATAACATGAATACTTATGAATAATTTCAAGTTTCAAATATGGTCGAGCATAAAAGTCGTATGAAACTTGCCTATGATGGTAATTAAGACGCTGGCATGAAAATTATGAAACCGCTTGCGCTCGTTTCATAAACAAACATACTCGCACCTTAATTACTACCATTATAGGCTCGTTGCATAATGTACTATTTACTCATAGTTGTCTATACTAGCATTCTCTGAAACATTTATATTCCTCCAAGTTTTCGTTGCAACGACTTACAATGCTCCACATCGAACATTAAACGCACTAATGATATTCCGATCCACTGTAGCTTACTCCTCACAAAAAATTATCGTTCGTTATTGAAGGACTTTGAAACGCAATATCCTAGTTCAAAAGAAAAGTGGTATTACATTCGTGTGGGTTAGATTTTGCTCCCGGCCGGCTGGAAATAGCCTCGTGTGAAATTGGCGTTAATCATATTATTATTTTGACCTACCGTGTGCACCTTTCAGAGGGATTTAACGAGCGGCCGGAGGGAAAGCAAAACATGCGTGGGTGCCTCTGAAAGCCCTAGAGAACGTTAACACTCGCATAGTTAAGTAATCGCCTGCCCACGCAATGGCTTGGCGGAGTGGGAAGCCAGACCTAACACAGAGTTATTTATAGTAGCTACTATTAAGTGAAACTTTAATAACATTTCAATCTCTTCAAATGTGTAAGTCAGGAATTTTCAGCTGGTGTGTCGCGGGAAAATGAAAATGGTAAAGGTTGTCGTAGCAAAATTAGGAAAATAAAATGTAAAAAAGAGTAATAAAAAAGTGAGTCCACAAGTCAACATTCAGCATAAAAATTATCTCCAAAAATCCTAAAATTTTCTTCCTGGTTGGAAACCACTGGTTTAGATTATGAGTGTGCCGCAGGATTTTAAATCACACCTTTAGTGTGTCACGTGTTGAAATAGTATATTACGATACAAGGTTGGAAAGTACGTTTTTACAAAATCGAGGAAAAGTTTGAAAAACGAGCAGAGCGAAAAAAAAAAAAAGTAAATTTTACATGTAAAACATAAAACAAATTTTCACCTGAACTGTGAATACATGGGTGTCTTCAATTGGCAATATTAACCTTCTATATCGGATATATTATTTTAATGTACCGAAGTACATATGATATGTCCATGAAGATATTCTGCGTCATCATACGATGAAAGAGTAATGGAACGGAGAAAAATTCTCTCCGGCGCCGGGATTTGAACCCGGGTTTTCAGCTCTACGTGCTGATGCTTTATCCACTACTCTTTCATCGTATGATGACGCAGAATATCTGCATGGAAATATCATATGTACTTCGGTACATTAAAATAATATATATGATATGCGTAAATCACTTCGTGATTTAAGACGGCGCTTATTCCGTCGGATCCCGGCCAACTAGTCACTCATAACGAGTGCACCTCAGCACATGTGTGGACTTCGGTCCTACGTTCATAGACATCTATGACGTAGTGCAGAGGGCGGCCACTAGAGGGAACCCAAGAGTTGGAACAATCTGAGACGATTCTGTCCGACGCCGGGGTGCGTATCCGGCGTGGCTTAGTGGATAAAGCATCATCACGTAGAGCTGAAAACCCGGGTTCAAATCCCGGCGCAGGAGAGAATTTTCTCCGTTCCATTACTCTTTCATCGTATGATGACGCAGAATATCTGCATGGAAATATCATATGTACCTCGTTACATTAAAATAATATATATGACATGCGTAAATCACTTCGTGATTTAAGACGGCGCTTATTCCGTCGGATCCCGGCCAACTAGTCACTCATAACGAGTGCACCTCAGCACATGTGTGGACTTCGGTCCTACGTTCATAGACATCTATGACGTAGTGCAGAGGCGGCCACTAGAGGGAACCCAAGAGTTGGAACTTAATCTGAGACGATTCTGTCCGACGCCGGGGTGGGTATCCGGCGTGGCTTAGTGGATAAAGCATCAGCACGTAGAGCTGAAAACCGGGTTCAAATCCCGGCGCCGGAGAGAATTTTTCTCCGTTCCATTACTCTTTCATCATCTTCTAAATCGGGCTACTTTAAGCATAAAATTTGGGGTGATAAATTTTATTGCTATTTTTATGCAATTTTCTTAATTTTGTGCACTCATATTGCTACTGCAATATAGGATTTTAAAACAAAAATTGATATAAATGTATGTCATCTATAGCCTATGTATGTCATGGCGGATTGTGGAGTGTGACGCTTGTATCAGCTCGTGAGTTCGCTTACTTTTTCGGAGGTGTTTGTAAGTTGTGTACGCTAGTTTTGTGTCAAATCAGTGTATTTAGCACTCAGTTCCTGCTTGCCTGAAAATGGGAAGGAGAAACCAACAGCAAGAGGTTCCAGCTGCTGACGATGGTGTTAGGCGCAGCGTACAGGAAGCGTGGAGGGATCCGCCATGTTGAGTGAACTTGCCAACCTAATAAAGGACTCGGTGCGGGACGCGATAGTGTCGGAGTTAAAGGCCGCACTCGACAGAAACAGTGCTCTTATCGAGAAATTGGAAACGGCCTTAAAAGAAAAGGACGAGAAAATTTCTGTTCTAGAAGCGAAGTTGGAAGAAAAGCACGACTGCTTGGAGCAGTATCAACGCCGTCAGTGTCTGCGTATCTTCGGGGTGCCAGAGTCTGAAGGTGAGGATACTGACGCGATAGCAGTTGATGTCGCAGCCCAAATCGGTGTGGAATTGAGGTGCACGACATCGACAGGAGCCATCGTGTGGGGAGGAGAGGAGAACGCCCACGACCGGTGATCGTTAGGTTCGTGAGTTACAGGAAAAGAAGGGAAGTCTTCCTGAACAAGAAAAACTTAAAGGTAAACCAATTACGATTAGAGAAGACTTGACTCAAGCCAGGCACAAACTGTTAAGACAATGTATTGACAAGTATGGCGTCACTAGTGTCTGGACAATTGATGGCAACATCTTTGTCAAAACTGGAGAGGTCAAGAGGCAGATTTCTCGTGCGTCTGACATTCACTAGTTCTGTTATGCGGCTCGCCTGCACTCACAGATTATTTCTGATTTTATTTACTGTATTTCCTTTGATTTAGTGTTATAATTACTTTAGTACTAATCTAATTGATTTAGTCTAGTGTTATACTTATATTAACTTATTTACTATAACTTTTACTATATTATTAACTTTATTAATTTAATAATTAACTTTTTCTTCTTATTTCTTTAGCATTTAGCACTGTAATCTTAAGTTATTATTGCTAGGAAATAGTTTAAAAACTTCAACTGCATTTAGGTTGGTACCATTGAGAACCAAAAGCAGCATGTTCACCTGACAGTCCCTCAGGTCAGTGTACAGAGCCCGGTGCCCTCTATTAACACGAACAATAGCAACCCTACCTGCCCACTGCCCTGTACCGCAGACATACTCAAGGCTGCGCTTTCTTTCTCTCCTTTGTCACTTAATGTTGTTCACGTGAATGCACAAAGTCTGTTGTGTCATTTTGACGAATTTTCTTCTATCTTCTCACCTTTAGACATTCACGTTATTCTTATCTCCGAATCTTGGTTACATCCTAATCTTCCTTCCACTCTCGTAAACCTTCCTGGCTATACGCTTTGCCGTAATGACAGAGAGGGCAAGAGAGGCGGAGGGGTGGCTGGTTATATTAGATCCGATTTGCGACCTAAAATTATTCATAATTCTCCAAGCCAGTACTCTGCCAAACCCGAGTTCATGTTCATTGAAATTTGCACCTTATTCACAAAATGTCTAGTGTGTGTCGTATATAAACCCCCACATATATATGACGTAGATGATTTCGAAACCGCCTTACTAAACGTAACGCCGCAATATGAGAACGTTATAATCATGGGTGACTTCAATTCAAACTTACTTGACTCACATTCTAGTACGACTAAAAGACTTCAATCATTCTTTCAGTGCCTTGATATGGTAATCCTACCCCTAGCTCCCACACATCATACGGAAGGTACAGACACATTACTGGACTTGATAATTACTAACAATGCCGACAAAATACTGACGCATGGACAGTTGCCTGCACCATGACTATCAGGGCATGATATCATTTATCTATCATTTAATCTGCAGTGTCCTAAATCGGCTCCCAGAGTAATTACTTACAGGGATATTAAAAGAATAGATGATATTGCACTGAAAGAAGACGCTGCACTACTTCCATGGCACATGATCTGGACATTACGAACTGTAGACGAGAAAGTAGACTTATTCAATACGTTAATACTTCAACTTTATGACAAACACGCACCATTAAAGACCAAACGTACCAGAAAAAACCCAGCCCCTTGGATGACGACTGAAATACGTAGCCTGATGTCCGAACGCGACTTAGCTTATAGAAAATACACCCGCAACAAAAACGACGAATATTTTAACTCCTATAAACACCTAAGAAATAGAACGACTCAACTAATAAGAAACGCTAAACTGAAATACTCCTACAAACTTATAGAACCCAACACAACCCCTTCCGAATTATGGAAAAATCTTAAGATTATTGGACTTGGAAGGGCTAGTGAACAAGCAGACATTCCCATCCCACTTGACCGCTTGAACGAACACTTTGTAAAGGACCCGAGCTTGAACGACACAACGAAACAAGACACAGTTTTGCCTGAATCAGTTTCCACAACTCGAGACAAATTCTATTTTACCGACGTCACTCCCATTGACGTAATGAAAGCCATCCGACGCATCAAGACAAAAGCCCAAGGGCCGGACAACATTAGCATAATACTTATACAGAAAATACAAGAGATAGTAATACCTACGATTGCACATATATTCAATAGTTCCTTAATCACTTCAACTTTCCCTAAAATATGGAAGCAAGCTTTCGTTCTTCCTCTTCCAAAGGTCAAAGTTCCCACCGACCCGAACGACTATAGACCAATCAGTATCCTGCCAGCCATTTCAAAAGCACTGGAAAGAATCGTACACAGACAAATTACTAACTACATGAACGAACACAAACTATTCGACGAGTATCAGTCAGGTTTCAGAGCTGGACACAACACAAGCACTGCTCTACTTAAAGTGACCGAAGACATTCGTGAAGCAATCGACTCTAATAAAGTAACAATACTAACACTTCTTGACCTTAGCAAAGCTTTCAACTCTGTAAATTTTGACCTGCTCACCCATAAATTGAGAAATATGTATTTGTCAGAGACTGCTGTGAGTTGGTTCGAATCCTACTTACGGGAAAGACAACAATGTGTTGTATCCGGGAATCGAAGATCCTCCTGGCTTGACATAACATCAGGTATACCACAGGGGTCGGTACTCGGACCATTGTTGTTCACAATATATGTCAATGATATTACATCTCTTGTAAGGCATTGTAACTATCACTTGTATGCTGACGACCTTCAATGCTACATCTCTTCCCGCTTAGACCGAGTAAATGACGCTATAGATAAATTGAACGAAGACATTGACTCGATTGTGACATGGACAAAGAAACCCGTCTTAAAATCAATCCTGGAAAGACATAAGCAATTATTTTAGGACACAAACGGCAAACCGACGCTGTAAAACACCTCGACATTTCCCTGTTAAAGTAAGTACAGTGCATATCCCTTTCAGTTCTTCAGTAAAAATCTTGGCATTCACATGGATAATAATCTCAACTGGGACATGCAAATCACAGAAACCTGCAGAAAAGTATATTCTATTATCCATGTGCTAAAAAGGATAAATGTTCATCTCCCCTCTTGCTTAAAAAGTCCCTTGTGCAGACACTTGCATTTCCCTATTTCGACTATGCGGACATTTTACTGACTGACCTCTCCAGCGACAACAAAATGAAACTTCAACGTGCTCATAATTTGTGTGTACGTTTTGTAAGCAATGTTCGTAAATATGATCATATTACCCCATCCCTGGAAGCAATAGGTTGGCTTAAACTAGATAAGAAAAGAAATTTACATTCACTTCTCTTTCTCTTCGAAATCTTGAACTCTTCTATTCCTTCGTACCTGTCGTCTCGCTTCACTTACCTTTCTTCCCACCATAATCTGAACACACGCTCTCGTCATGAAACAATACTAACAATACCATCCCATCGCACCTCCTCATACTCATCTTCTTTCACAATAGCCCTGCCAAGACTCTGGAATTCGCTACCTGCTAGCATAAGGGACTGTCGAAATAAAATTGAATTCAAACGAAAACTTACTAGGCACTTGGTCAGTAATTGATTACTTGTAAATATTTTCTTTAATCTATCACAAAATATTTCAATATTCAGTAATTTCATCACTATACAATTTTGTTATTCTACATTTAATTTGTAATTCAGTAAATATAAAATATTCTTTGTTTCTCTATGATAAATTATCTAGCTTTAATTATTCAGGTAATCTTTTCGTACTTTGATTTTATTGTAATTGTAAATTTAATACTAACTGTAATATTATTTGTAATTGTAATTGTAAATTTAATACTAATTGTAATTTTATTGTTGATATTGTTGTTGGAATCTCCTGGTAGAGGGCAGAGAAGGCCTGACGGCCTTATCTCTACCAGGTTAAATAAATAAATACTACTACTAAATACTACTACTACTATGTATTTATTCACACTGCAAATGGATATATACCTGCTGGCAGTGGTAACTAATTACACTCAATAATGATAAATTATTAATAAACACAGTGAATAAAAATACAATTAATAACTTAATAATAGTAATTATAACTTAATAATAATAATAATAATAACAATAATAATAATAATAATAATAATAATAATAATAAGAAGAAGAAGAAGAAGAAGAAGAACAACAACAACAACAATAACAATAACAGGGAGCATCCTAAATTAAATGAAGCACGATCGGTTAAATTAACATTTAAAGTAATCTGATTTGTATCTTAACCCTAAGTTCGAAATAAATCCGCGAGTATGATATGTTCATACCTGCACAAGTACCTTTCAGCACTACACTCATTTCGCTGACAACTCACTCACTGCACTGGAACTACGACACATTTCACTGATTCTATCCTGATCTCACTAACACTTCAAAAAAATTTCACTGTTCAAATACTTTACACTGCCACTATAAACTATGAAACTTCACTGACAGAAACACACTTCACTTACGCAACTCACTTCACTGACACAACAGATTTCTTCACAGATACAACACTTCAAATAACAAAATATCAATTACACCCTTAAAATATAGTGTATATAATATACTACCATCTATTAGTAAAGTTCTTAAGCCTATTTTTAAATACATTTTTGATTATTGGTAAAACCTTTAGTAAGTCTGCAGGTAAAGCATTCCATTCCCTGATAGTACGGTTGAGAAAAGTAAACTTTCCAGTGTCCGTCCTCTGTCTTCTTTCCCTCAATTTATATGAGTGGTCGTTCCTTGAAGAGTAGGGTGACAAGAGGTCCGGATAAAATCCGTAAAGTTTATTGACTAAACTTAATTAAACTAAATAATTTATCAAATATTAAATCACCTATTATTGAACTATAAAAGAGAGAATCATGCTTTTATATAAATAATTAAAAAAGCAACGTCACAGATATCAAATAAAAGAAAAGTTACTTTATTTTATTATTAACGTAAGTGGTTCTGTAGTGTTAATAAGATGCCTGAGGATGTTTTATGCTCGCCAGTTCCTCGATTCTTGGTCGAATCTTCTTGAGTGCAAGTATTCGAGATAATTTTGGAGTCAAGCGATTATTCCTATGTTTCGTTTTGATTGATGTCAATGCTGAGAACCTCTGTTCACACAAATAAGTAGAGGGCAATGGAAGAAGATGTGAAATGGCAGTGTCACTCAGTTCCATATATCTTTGCGATTATAACACCGAAAATCACAGATTTACAAGTTTATTAATTAAATTTTCAGTGCGCTATCAATGGAAATTTCTAGCAAACCTTTCTTCATTTTTAAGGGACGTTCAAAGAAATTGAAGGCTGTTGTAGAAAACGGATTTTTAATCCAGTCATTAGCTCCGATCATTCAAGAAACGTAAGCCTATTTTAAATTTCACGTACCCCGTGAAAGATCTTCACGTAACCCAGGATTACGCGTACCCTTGGTTTAATACCACTGATGTAAAAAAAAAAAAAAACAAATTTCACACAAAGTCAACAATCATCCCTGCCAGGAGAGAAATAAAAAATAGGTTGCAGCCGCGAAATTACTCTTCAAGGAACGACCACTCATATAAATTGAGGGAAAGAAGGCAGAGGACGGACACTGGAAAGTTTTCTTTTCTCAATCGTACTATCAGGGACTGGAATGCTTTACCTGCAGACTTACTAAAGGCTTTATCAACAACCAAAAATGTATTTAAAAATAGGCTTAAGTACCTTACTAATAGACGGTAATTATACACAGTATTTAAAGGTTGTAAATAATATGTTGTTATTGAAGTGTTGTATCAGTGAAGAATTATGTTGTGTCAGTGAAGTGTGTTGTGTAAGTGAAACGTGTTCCTGACAGTGAAGCTTTATAGTTTATAGTGGCAGTGCAAAGTATTTCAACATTGAAATATTTTTGAAGTGTTAGTGAAATCAGAATAGAATCAGTGAAATGTGTCTTAGTTCCAGTGCAGTGAGTGAGTTGAGAGCGAAATGAATGTAATGTTGAAAGATACTTGTGCAGATATGAACATATCATACTCGTGGGTTTTAGTTCGATCTTAGTTTTAAGATACAAATTAGACTTAGTATTTCAAATGTTATTTTAAGTGATCGTTTCATTTAATTTAGGATATTCCCTGTTGTTGTTACTGTTATTATTATTATTATTATTATTATTATTATAAATTATTGTTAGTATTAATTATTAGTATTGTTAATTGTATTTTTAATTAGTAAGTTTATTATTGTCATTATTGAGTGTAATTAGTTACCACTGCCACCGGGTATATACCCATTGCAGTGTGAATAAATACATACATACATACATATATACATACATACATACATACATACATACATACATACATACAATCATCCCAACCCAAACTTACACAAGTGAAACATGGAATATAGACACAAACGGAGAAAAAATATATAATATTCAAAAGAAAGGTACCTACCTAAAAATAAATTTGATGCAATAATAGATCCTATAACAAAGGAATGAAGAATATTAAGAAAGGACGAAATATTTCAGCTACGTAAAGAAGTAGATATTCTAGAAACAAATTAATTTCCAATAATTTGTACAGATACGGAATAGTAATTTATGTACGAAGGAGAAATGAACATTTTTATAGCAAGGGCTATGAGGTTGCTGCCGAGGGCCTCTGGCTCGACGGTGCAAGTGGCCCGAAGTTTAAACGTGAAATTTCGCCAAAGCTTCATACATTATTTTGTGGAGCAGTAGTCCGTATTTGAGTAAACTAAAACATTTTGATAAGAGTTTAAAGTTAGAAATTCGCTTTGTGGTTGTATGTGTAGTTTAGCATGTTTTGGTTTGGTATCTAGGGACTGTGTATACTAGAAAAAAAAAATAATACGTAGAATACAAATTATTCGTTGAGGGAGGCCATGCATGACGCTACTATTTCTATGCTGTTAAGTCTCTGAATTTAGTAAACAATGTTCTGTTATGTTGGAAATAATGTCGGGATCTGTTGAAACCGAAATTCCTTCTGGAGTTGTTATTAAAGCCAAACAATCTGAAGATAAGTTAATTAAATATAAGTAAACAAACGACATTTTTTCTGGCCCTGGGACTATAAAAAATTTTTATACTCGCAAAGGTGTAATAGGTTGCATTACATATATCGTATGCATGGAGAAATTGTAAAATTAAGGATCATTGCGGCACAATTGTAGGCCTATATTACGACACAAGGTTTACAAAATCTAGAAAAAGTTTGAAAAACGAGCAGGGCTAAGAGCTGAATGAAGTTTAGCAGTCTGGCCAACTTCAATGCGAAAGAGTAAAAATGATTCATGTACTTGTAATATTCCATGTTCAATTGAAATAATTTTTATTTATTTTTATAAGTAGAGTTTGAATTGTTTAAATAAAGTTCAGTACATTTCAAATGAAGTGATTTGTCTCATATAATGTATTTTAATTAACACTGCCTTTCATGTATGAATTTTACATGCATTGTAGGGTTATAGTATACATACATGGCTTTCATTACGACTCTAGAGCATACAGCACAATATTTCAACATAATTAATTAAGTTGGAAACCCTGAATTCGTAAAATCAACTTTCAATCCTGGCGGCAGGTTGCTGTAACGACGAGAAGACACACTATCGTACAAAAATTAATGAAAGTTTTGCATGATCGTGTTTCTTTTTGTTATATTTACAGCTGTTGTTGTTAGGTTTTGAAAGTTACAAACTTGTTGCTAGGAAACCACTCTTCATAACATAAAACTGTACTGAAATAGACTCATTACAGTGCACTTATTGTTACTTAGTTACCATTACAGTGCAGTTTTGCGAAGGCTTTGGAATAATATTGCTGTAAATTTTCAATGCTAAATATATTGTATTTGCAATTTTAAAAATATCATTGTGCAAAAATGTTGTAAAATACACATTTGTGAAGTGTATTACAAAATCTCGGAAATTGAAAACTCGCATTCCTCATTTTTAAAACTTTTCTACGATATTGTAAAAAGGACATCCCAACCTTGTATCGTAATGTACTATTGGAGCTCCCGTATTGTTTCACTTACAACACACTGCGAATGTTCAGTAAACAAGAGCCCCTGTATATATGCTACCTGTAGACAGTCATGCGAAATTGTTGCCTACATACAGATCAAGACTCGCTCCAAATTTTAATTCCATATCTGTACATGCCATCAGAACAGGGTGCGAATTAACGAGGGGGGGGGATTTTCCCCTGTTGTAAAGTTATCTCCTCTCATAAATTCATATTACATCCTTGTCAGGGAAAACTTCTATTTCCCCCTCACAAAATATAATTTTTAATACGAGTATATGTATTTTATCAATTAAGCAAAGAAAGTAATATTGATGTATTATCATCATTATCGGCAGGCTGACAACAATCAATAACTTAGGAATTACACATCTTATCTTAAGCCTGCTCATGGATATAATTATTATTATGATCAAGATGCAAGACGAGCAACTCAGTGCGACCAAGCGTTGAGACGTATCGAATGAGCATAATAATTATTTTGTGCGAGATCGTGCGTATTTGCTTGGTTTCCGCACAAAACCAATCCGCGGAAAGTCTAAAATTCCAAATTCAGTATTCCCAACCGAACACACATAACAATTTCCCTCTTCTTACCGTTTAAGTGACATATTGATTTTACTGCTTTAGGCTTTTAACATATTATTTTTAGAGACGTTCAATATAGTAACAATTACAAATTGAAACTTACCACTGCAATTTCACCTAAATTGAACTGTTAGTTATTGTTTTTAAATATTTGCAAACATTAAGTAAACTGTACAACTCCACTAAAGTTACTGCATTCGTGATGCAAGTAACTTTAAGGAAGCGTGAAAAAATCAACAAGATTCCAAACTCATCATAGACTGGAGGAAAAAAAGACAGACGTATATCACGACCTGCTGGAGTATAGTAAACACAGAAAACATTTTAAAGCAACAATGTTGAAGATAGATATTTTTGTTTTGCAAATTTGCCGTCATTGAACAAAAACCAAGATGGAGATTTCATTACAACTAATTAGAAATTCATCTTTCAGGTATGTAATAAACGATCTTCGCACAAAATAATGTACGATTCACGAGCGGTATGCTTTCTTACAATTCTCGGAAATTAAAAAAGCTCAACTACGTTTCGCTTTTTCAAACTTTCCTCGAACATGAAAACGTCAACATACCGCTCTTGTAAAGCATATTACTATTATGTATGATATTTCTATCTAGGAATCTATTACCCCTCATCACAAATTTTAATTCGCACGCTGCATCAGAGTACAAGGAGAAAAAAAAATTAGATTATGTTTTGAATCAATGCCAAGAGGGAACAGATAGCTAGGGAGTCCCGGGTCAGATTTCAAGATAACTTTGGTAGAAGAAATTATATCGTTAAATTTAAAAAATAATTGAAAAATATTTGTTATGCATCCAACAGCGAAGAACTTACATGGTTCATAAATTACAGAATAATAATAATAATAATAATAATAATAATAATAATAATAATAATAATAATAAGACGACAAACACGTTAATGCAAGTTATGATTTACTAAAATACTGACGATATTTTGAACAATTTTCTGATCGATAAATTACTTCCAGTAATTTGGAAAGGCCTACACGGCGATTAGCAAAACCACTAAGGGTGCTATTCATAGACATTTCGCAGCACGCGCTATGAGCGTACTAAGCTAGCCTCGGCTATCCACTGGTTACTAGTACAGAATTCAAATCATATCCTATCGCTAACACTGGTTTATGAGTACGAAAAACGCTGATCATCCACCGGAAGCCCTCGCTAAAAATGTCTATGAATACGGTCCTTGTAAGTTACTCGTCAATCGAGAGATATACATGGTTATTAGCCACATAAAAGTTATCGGTTTTCCATTTCATGTACGGTATCAATTAAAGCTGACTCAGAGTGAAATTTTCATATTAAACCTTGTGGCATCGTATGAAAATCGAGATCGATAACAGCGAAAACTGCGCACCGAACAGTCCCATCTCCACCGTGCCGCTGTCTGTTCTCCTGTCCATTACTGATGCTCTGTACATGTTCTCTTTATTCAAATTTCATGGAACGCTGTTAAAACGACAACGGATACCGTCCAAATATAGAGCGTTTATTTCTGTCAGTACTTTTCCGAGGGATTCTTGATAAATAATGTCAACGCGCAGATACACGGACTAGGTGAAGCTTGCTAGGCCCATATGCCGCTCCTCGAGGAATACCAGAGTGTGTGAATAACCCAACTGTCTGGAATTTTTCCCATGTTTTGCAACGAGCACACGTACAGAAATCACAGACGAATAGATTACCCACACTTTTTACTGTAATTAACTGGATAGGAACTTGAGCTGTAACCAATGAATAATTTATTATGAGTATTTTTATCTTTATCATTATTATCATGATCATTCTTCAAGTATTCCAGTTGTCACGAAAATTGAATTTTTATGTTATCAAACTCTATATATTTAAAATAAAATTATTTTTGTCACCTTTTATAATTAGAATAAATGTCAAAGATAAGTATCATTTTACAGAAAAAAATATTGAATAATAGTACATTATGCAACGAGCCTATAATGTTAGTAATTAAGACGCAAGTATGGATATTTATGAAACGAGCGCAAGCGAGTTTCATAATATTCATACGAGCGTCTTAATTACCATTATAGGCAAGATTCATACGACTTTTTATGCTCGACCATATTTCTAACTTGAAATTATTCAGATGTATACATTGTATTTGTATCTGACAAGATCGGAAGTGACCTTGTTCTAGGTCGTGAATTGTGATATGTGCGCAGACGCGAAATTATTGATTTTTTCCGAGGAACAATAATGTCATTGACCTTGATGTAATCCCGTTAAACTTGGTATAACCTTGATTATTGAATTCGACATTGAAAAAGGAGATGAAAAATTGAATTTATTTGAATATTATTTACAATTAACGCTAATTATTATAGTAACAGAACATAACCTTGTGCGACAGTATTGATTTCCAGCCTCCGTCACTTTTCGCTAATTCTCTTCGATTGCATATCCGAGAATAATCGATACTTGCGGATTTATAACGGTACAAAGCTGACTTGTCATTAGCTGAACAAGTGTAAGCTGAGTTGTCATTGGCTGAACACCTGTACTTTAATGAGTAGGTGTACTTTAATGACATGCATTAAAGGAGTGCTACCAGGTGTATAATTACTACATTTCAGCATGGTCGAGCATAAAATTTATCATTGTTGCAGAAAATAAAGAAAATATTCCGCCAAGGATGTTGTAAGATTTGTGGAGTCACTTCACATCTCATTAACAAAAAGTGTAAAATTCAGGTCCCTGCCTCAAGCAAAAAGAGATTCATTCTCACAGTGTACATGTGAAAGCTGTGCAATGTCATATCATCCGATTAGTTCACATATACATAATCGGTAAATATCTTACAGCTGTTTCTTCCATGCCATGGATGTTACATATATTCTGTCACGAATGTTACAGATGAGTTAATGTCCTTCATTTTTCCAGTTTCAAAAGAACGTGACATCTCTAAGTTAGCACTATTTACAAATCAGAACTATCAGTTCTCAGTTCACAGTTCTTCTAGCTCAGTCACTGAGTTCACAGTATCTCGAACCACAGACCTTCAGAGACAGTTCACTGTATCGAACTCAGGTCCCTCCAACTGCGGTCCACTGCACTCGAACTCAGGTCCCTCCAACTGCGGTCCACTGCACTCGAACTCAGGCCTTCGGATGCTGATACAGTTGCGGACGCACCTCGAGTCGAACTCCGGTACACAAGACTGGCTTGCTTGCTCTGGCTTTCTCACTGACTGGCTGACTAATCAACTGAAAAACTACCCGGAGTTCGCTGGCGTTTCTTCTTTTATAGCGAAATCATAGTTGCGAGAAATTTCTACAGCTGTGCAGAGAATTATCTGGATATCTCCACTTCGACGGACTTCTCGAAGAGTCGGGAAGGTCCGTTCCCCTTCCCTCCGTAAGCAGCTGCGCGCGCGATCTCCCCTCGTCGCGTGGGCCCTTTCCCCTTTCTCCGCCGCGCTCCGTTCCTTAGTGCTCCGTGAAGCCCGCGCGATCTGCTTTCTTGGGACGCTGGTCGTGAGTTCGAATCTCACGTCGCTGTCACAATATTCACTTGAACTGTAAGGTTGCTGTTATTAACACAAGCTATTGAAAATAATTGGTAGAAATAATACAGTACAGAGTAAAAGTTCCTTGATCCTGGGGCTCTGGAATTAACAGTGCAGGTTCTCAAAATATTTCTTCAACATTAGCTCCTTGAAAAAACACTAATTAACAGTTGATCTATGAGTAAATGCTGCAAACTTTAGGGAAACAAAACAGTACCTTTTACCCAGCCAAGACCATTTACAGCATAATCAATGCCCATAGAACGTCTAAAATATTTTCATTTTAAAAATAAAACATTAGAATATCTGAATTTAGAGACTTATCTATTTCTTACGCTAATAATAATGAAAAAATATTTCTGAAAAGACTTTTCTTTGGAATTCCAAGTTTCCCTGGAATGGCTGTATTATTATTATTATTATTATTATTATTATTATTATTATTATTATTATGAAAGTTGCAGAAAAAAAAAGTAATCCCATGGAGCAGAAATATTCACTAATGGTGTAATTCGTCAATGTATTGTATTTCCGTCACTTCTACACCTGTATATCAAAAATAGGATTCTGAGTAAGTTCAACGTGCAGGACACAGAAATAGTGTATTCTTCATGCTACAGACTAGTGTCCTCCAATGTTGGAACATGAGAAAGGTAATCAAGACAGGTCGTCAGCACAGAGCACGCTGGGGCTAGCCTCTCTTACCCGCGGAAAACGCAGTGCACTATAGTGCTCTCATAGCTGCTAGCGGGTATGCTCCGTATCTCTCCCTGTTGCACGACAGTGCACACGGACGGCACCGCGTACCCGTTGCACATTTCAGAGAGTGCTGACGACCACTGCATTAGATTATTGGTCTTGTTTAATATGAAAACTAATTACAAGATCTGTGCTAAAAAGTCTTAAGTGGTTAAAACATGAAGAGTTGAGAGTGAAGGACAGCGAATATGTTTAACAAGGTGAAACAAACACGGCAGGCCTCCTTCCGTAGAGAGAACTTCGGCGAATATAGAACTTCGCCATAGTCGACGAACTTGAACCGAACATAGCGCCTGTAATGCACGACGCTACTTCAAGCCATCTATCTCACAAACTTCGACTCATCTAGTTACTAAATAGCATTTTAAAATACTAGCATTATTGCAATATTACAAATATTGTACCAATTATTATTATTATTATTATTATTATTATTATTATTATTATTATTATTATTATTATTATTATTATAGACCGTATTCAGTCCCATGACGTACACAGCGTGACTTCATCTTTCATGCACGACACACGTGATATTAGGGAACACTTGCATCTTATTTGTGATGTAGTTGACGTTATATTCATGGTTCAAAACTAGACCCGCATACTATTCACAATGCATTCTAGTGATACAGATTAACACTACAATGATATTTTCTACAATTTAAAATTTTTTATTCATGTGTTTGGTTTATTTTTACTGAAAGAGTTAAGGCCTTAAGGACTTGTATGCTACTCAACCAATATAGAAGTACATAAAGGTAAGGTAAAGGTATCCCTGTAACATGCTATGAAGGCACTTGGTGGCATGGAGGTAGAGAACCATGCTTCCCATGACCTCGGCACTAGAACGAGGTGGTGTTATAAAAGTACATACCGTACTAAATATTATAAATAACAGAAATGCAGACAACAATGAATAATAATAATAATAATAATAATAATAATAATAATTATTATTATTATTATTATTATTATTATTATTATTATTATTATTATTATTATTATATACTTATGGATGCTATTGATATAACTTGCAAAAATATATGTTATCGTGCTATAATATTTCAACGCTGAATACAAGAATTGCTTCCTTGTTATCAGTAGACCTATAAACGTATACCCCTTCTCGCTAAGAAAGCCATCACTTACACTGCCTACACTACAAGAAGGCTACTTCCTAGTATCACTTTATGATAATCGTTATTGCCTCTGACTTTACTTCCGTAATCGCCACCGTTTATCGCCACTTAAGCTTGATTAACACCCCAAGGGAAAGTATATTATAGGCCTAATACAAGTTGTGTCAAAATAAAGCCATTTACAATACAAAAATCACAGAAATTCATACGATGAAAGAGTAATGGAACGGAGAAAAATTCTCTCCGGCGCCGGGATTTGAACCGGGTTTTCAGTTCTACGTGCTGATGCTTTATCCACTAAGCCACACCGGATACAACCCCGGCGTCGGACAGAATCGTCTCTGATTGAGTTCCAACTCTTGGGTTCCCTCTAGTGGCCGCCCTCTGCACTACGTCATAGATGTCTATGAACATAGGACCGAAGTCCACATGTGCTGAGGTGCACTCGTTATGAGTGACTAGTTGGCCGGGATCCGACGGAATAAGCGCCGTCTTAAATCACTTCGTGATTTACGCATATTATATATTATTTCAATGTACCCGAAGCACATATGATATTTCCATGCAGATATTCTGCGTCATCATACGATGAAAGAGTAACGAAACGGAGAAAAATTCTCTCCGGCGCCGGATTTGAACCCGGGCTTTCAGCTCTACGTGCTGATGCTTTATCCACTAAGCCACACCGGATACAACCCCGGCGTCGGACAGAATCGTCTCTGATTCTGAGAACCCGGGTTCAAATCCCGGCGCCGGAGAGAATTTTTCTCCGTCCCATTGCTCTTTCATCGTATGATGACGCAGAATATCTGCATGGAAATATCATATGTGCTTCGGCCACACTGAAATAATATAATGATAATAATAATAATAATAATAATAATAATAATAATAATAATAATACAGAAATTCAGTTAGAAATGTATTAAAATAGCCTACATCACTCTTCTATTATTATGTAGCGCTATGTCTTTTTTCATATTCCCTGAAGATTTCGAATCCATTGCTCTACGGATTGGTGGATAGTTTTTTCTAAAAGTTTTTTTCGAAGCTACAATTCCATATGCCTTTAGTTCTATAAAAATTTTGTGTTTCCCATTTTTTCCAAAATACCTTATTTCAATTGTGTTCCTTCGCCAAATTATATTTATCCCACAAGTAATTAATTTCTACAACTACAGAGTTTTGTAAGTTTAATAAACAAAGATTACAGAGAATTATTACTGATGGTTTCATTATAATTATATTTTATCTTGTCTATGGTAAAATTTAGAAAGATATATTGTAGCCAATGGCACGTAAATATCCTAGAACATCATTTTGCCTCTTCGTATTCATTAAATTTGGGAACAATATTACAGATTCTTCCTTCGACAATTTTGTATTTTCTCTCTTTCAACTCTCTGATTTGCTATCAAATTCCTAATTACTGTTTTAATATCGTCTCTGTGTCCGACTGTTTCTTTCCAATTTTGCCAGGATTACGTAAAAACTTGGATGATATCGCTCAATCTTCAATCTGTTGTGAAAACCTGATAAGTTGACAATTCTTGCTCACCCCTGCTGTAGGACGGTATCATACTCACTCCACAATTTGGGGGAGGAAGCGTGGATAGGTAGTAGAGGTGAACAGCGATCGAGAAAGCAAGACTAACAGCGCCCGCAAAGCCGAAATCCCGCACATCAATGTTCTATACGTAGCGTCGTTGATGTAAAGACTGCTTTGAATGTTCGCTACGCCGAGATTGATCACTCTCGAAGCCCCAAACGTCAAGCAGCCTTGAATCGCCACAGTTCGTTATACTTGACTGAACTTTAATCTATTTTGGCAACTGTTATATATGTTTCAGTAAGGCCCACAGGAATGGCTCACCCGTGAGCAAAAGTAGAGCTGCCCTACCGATAGCAGGAGGCCCTTGCCTGCTAAGGATGTAATGGGCTTTTCTAATTCTAATTCTATATATGTATAAACAATCACGTAGCCTATTTGAAACATCATCTCTACCTTTCAGTGTAGGCCTATAATAATCCGTTCTCCAAACTTTATTTAATTACTAGGCCCTTATTGAAAAGTTAGGAATGTTATTTTAATATGTTTGAGATGAAGTGTGCAATCTCAAATAAAAAGATGTTAACGTTATGTTTTATTTTTGTTAGAAATGCAAAGTTATTTGAGAATTTTTTTCTATTTATATAAACATACGTAATATACAACAGAATCAGAACATTTTGATACCTAAGATACTGTTCTGTTTTGTCCTTTTGTCTCATTTAAACATTTATAATGTTATTTATTTCAATTGTATATGTTACTCAAAGTTACGAAATCTTTCCACGCCGACAAAGTGCTATTTCGAGAATGATGAGCGAGACTCGAAGCGCACGAGAATGACGAGACGAGAGACTCGAAAGACAAATGCAGCGAACACAGCGAGCGAGAGCGGTAGTTAGTTTTGTTCATCTCTAATAGGTAGCTCTCCTTCGACCTCGAGCTTTTCGTCCTCGAATATAATTGACTTCAAAGTAATCTGCAACTGGCTTAATTTTTTTAAATATTCATTATTTAACGACGCTGTATCTACTCTTAGGTTATTTAGTGCCGATAGGATTGGTGATAGCGATATGATATTTGGAGAGATGAGGCCGAGGATTCGCCACAGAGTACCTAACATTCGCCTTACAATTGGGAAAAACCTCGGGAAAACCCAACCAGATAATCAGCCTAAGTGGGAATTGAACCCATGCCCGAGCGCAAAACCTCGGAAAAACCAACCAGATAATCAGCCTAAGGGAATTGAACTCATGCCCGAGCGCAACTCCTGATCGACAGATAAGCGCCTTAGCCGACTGAATTACACCGGTGGCTTATAAAATCTTCAGCTGTATGTTCAGTTAAATCATTATAATACTGCACTACCTTAACGGTTGGTAAATAGGCTAGAACACATCTTCTGGGTAAATGTTTTCATTCATCGACTATCTGGGTCGTTGTATTGCTGTTGGAGCCCTTGAGCTTGAATCCACTTACACAAATTTTGTCGTAGGTGGAAGAAACATGTTCTAATATAGTCCCCACAGTATTATGTAGAGCATTTATAATGTCCATCTCAAAGTCACACATGGCGGCTCCAGGCATCAAAGTTTCTTGCTGCATTCAAAGCAGCATTCAAAATCTTTCTGTTTGCAGCTTCTTCTTTTGATTGGAACAGAGCAAATATAAATGTCAATGCTAATATTTGGTTATCAACCTGTCTACTGGTTTGATTTAAAGAACCTAGTATTGTAAATATCCGGAAAAATATATTTGGACCACTTTTTGAAAGTGCCGTTGACATATCAATTGAGACTTCTTATCAATTTTTGTATGTTTTTTCTTTCGTAGCGAAGATAATTTGATCTGCATATGAATAATATAGAGAAAATTATCTCCTGTTGAATTTGTACGGAACCTTTGTGTGATGTTATATAGATTTTCAATCGTTAGACAATTAGCTGGAATATTCTTAAGCCCCTCTCCAACGACAATTTTCTTAGATTCTGCAGATCTGGAAGAACTGACAAAACATTTGAAGGCACTTCTCTTAATTCGTTTCGTAGAATTCAGGTGGGTGGCATTTCGGAGTATTTTACAGGATCCTTCTTAGGCTATCAACAACTTTAATTGATTATATAGTGCGATCGAAAAAGTCCCTCCGCAGCCCATTAGTTCTAGTAATCTGTAGAACCAACGTAATCCTGTAGAAAGTTGACACTTCCCCATTAATTCTGATTTGACAACCTCCCATCCCCAGTCCATCATATGCTTAGAGGCCTGTGCTGCCACTTGAATTCTCTGCCCAGTGGATTCTCGGCTACACAGTGGCTACACCAGCACTGCGGAGACTTCTCGATCGTAATTGCACCTCTTCCACATTAGGCGCATGACTGTGCACAGACTCAGTAGGACATTTCGAAGGCAAATTCTAGGTCCATTACTTAAGTTAGAGCTCGAACTGAACATTCACCTTTTCTTTACGCTTCCAATATGTTTTTTCTTCTCTGTGCTAATGTCTGTAATACAGGAACTCACTAACAAGAGAAGGCTTTGGTCTCCCGACGAGAATCGTCACGCAACTTTCTGGGTTGAACAAGCATGAAACCAAAGTAACGGTGCGAAGTGTGGCATTTGCAATCGCCCGTAAGACCAATAATATGGCTTAAGAGAGTGAAGCGCGCCTGTAATGTTTGTAGCTATAGAATGCGCACATGTGATGTTTACAGCCATAAAATAAATAGGAGAAGTCATGTATAACATCATGAATTTGTAAATATCATATGCGTACCTCATTACACGTCAAGATATTATGGTGTGAAATGACATTGTTGCATGCAAAGTTGAACCCACCTCAAGCAAGATAGTGACGGCACTGGAATCACAGTCGGGATTGTTGTTCGTGTCAAAAACACCGATATTAAAGTCACGCTCATTTCGGAATTTGGTGTTCATATGCTGGCGAATTCGAGCTGTTGTGTGTTCTATCTTACCATCTCTCAACAACAGCGATTATTATTTGCATTTTTCCGGTGATATCTTGAATTTTCGGGAAGTTTCTCCAACGGTTTTTCTTTACAATCTCGACATTGTCATAGACACTTTGCATTGTGTTTAAAAAAACTGTTTCTAAATGCCTTTCCCGTTTCACTATGGGAAGTAAAAGTGAAAGTGATATTATTTTAAGAATTGAATAGAAGTAGAAGTAATACCAGTACGATGGGCACACACGGCGACACTGTGGGATCCAAGAATTGGCTGGAGAAACCGTGGACGACCGAGGACCAGATGGGGTGACGAGTTCCAGTTGCAGCTAGGAGGACGGTGGACCAGAATAGACGCCAAAGAACACGGTGAAAGACGCAGTCAACCAACTTTGAGTGGGAGCAACAACCAGTGCTAGCGAAATTGTGGACAAAGAACTAGGAATAGACCATCAGGTCGGCTCTTCTGATGGTCAAGACTTGAGCCACCCCTGCCCAAGCAGGAGGCCTTAAATGGGGATTTACGGCTTATTATTATTATTATTATTATTATTATTAGTATTATACCAGTACTCTAAATCTAATGTTTCAAAGTTTTCTAATTACATATTCGTTTCAGTAGAGCAAGTAGACAGCTTCAGATACTTGGGTTGTACCCGTACTATAAGCAGTAACATGAGCTGCTGTCAGTAAATCAAGGACAATAGCTTTTTAATAGAAAAAAGGAGCGTCTTCTGCGAAGCTTTGGAGATAAAAATAAGGAAGAGTCTAGTGAAGTGCTTTGTATGGAGTGTAGCAATGTATGGGGCGGAAATATGGACATTACGGCGAAGTGAAGACAAGCGAATAGAAGCTTTGAAATGTGGATATGGAGAAGGATAGAGCGTGTGAAGTGGACAGACAGAATAAGAAACGAAATTGTGTTTGAAAGAGTGGGTAAAGAAGGAATGATGCTGAAACTGATCAGAAAGAGGAAATGGAATTGGCTGGGTCATTTGGTTGAGAAGAAAGTGCCTTCTGAAGAATGGACTGGAAGGAATGGTGAACGGGAGAAGAGTTCGGGGTAGAAGAAGATGCCAGATGATAGACGACATTAAGATATGGATCGTATGAGAAGACAAAAAGAGGAAGGCAGAAAATAGGAAAGACTGGAGAATGCTGGGTTTGCAATGAAAAACCTGCCCTTGGGCAAAAAACACTATGAATGAATGAATGAATGAATGAATATATAAATATTCGTTTTAGAATGAAGTCATAACGTCTGTATGTCGCTTTCATCATTATCTTGATTCTAAATTGTATGTTTAAAAAACGTACAATTACATTTCTTATATTGAAAAAACGGCAAATGTGAATTTTAATTTCAAAACTGACAATGCAATTTTAAGCATGTTTTAAAATACTTTAAATATTTTAAAGTGAAAACATGAATTATTTTAATGAAGGATGAGTGAAACAGAGAAAAATTCTCTCCGGCACCGATTTGAACCCGGTTTTGAATCTGTACGTGGTGACGCTCTATCCACTAAGCCATACGGATTCCCATCCCGATGTCAGATTTAATCTTCTCAGTTTAAGTTCCACTCTTGGATTCCCTCTAGTATTCTACCCTCATGCACTGCGTCAAAGATGTATGACAGTGGCACAATGTCCGTACATGTGCAGAGGTGTACTGGGAACCCAAGAGGTGGAACTTAAACTGAGAGGATTCAATCCTACATCGGGATGGGAATCCGGTGTGGCTTACTGGATAGAGCGTCAGCACGTATAACTGAAATCCCGGGTTCAAATCTCGATGCCGGAGAGAATTTTTCTCTGTTCCACTCATCCATCATATGATGACACCCAAATTTCACGGAAATATCAGATGTACTTCGATACATCGTAATAATAATTTTTTTGTCAATGAAGTTACGAATATGACACAAAAATTGTCATACTTCATACTAGAAATTAACATAATGGAAACAAAAATATGGATCTACTGGCAAATAAAAATGGTTCTTGCCCATCTTTGATACTAGGCTCCTCAATTCTGAAATAGCTTCCAAATGTAACAGGTTTTTTTAATAAATAATCACAGAAATCATTTTTAACACCCGGTCAGTTGATATCACATTAACGGGGGTGACAATTACTTAGACATTCTAAGACAGTACACCGTCCTTCATCTAATAACAAAACATAGATACATGATCTTGTTTATATAACCGTCAGTTCATGTTACGGCACTCAGACTAATTAAGCTAAAAGCTTTGGGAACTGATACATAGTGAATCGGTTTTCTTATGTACTCTATAGGACAACGTTCTGCAATACGAGTATCGACTTTTACTAGCTACACATCATTATAATACGGTTCTGTGGAAACATTTTCCATGGATGTTATTAGTCAATGTAATATTTAGAAGTGGCTACCGGCGTAGAAACCAGCTGGCTGAGGCGCTGGCTGGCGATTCCGGACTTACGCTCGATCGTGGGTTCGATTCCCCTTCGACCGATTGCCCGAGGTTTTTACGAGGTTTTCCCCAACCGTAAGGTGATGTCAGGTAATCTATGGCGAATCCTCGGCCACATCTCGCAAAATACCATCTTGCTAACACCAACCTCGTCGACGATAAATAACCTAGTAGTTGATACAGGATCGTTAATTAACCAACTAAAAAAATATTTACAATTTAAACAAAATTTTTAAATATATAGTACGCGGACTCGAGACAGGATTTGTAGGTGTTGCGAGAGGGATGGAAAAATAGTCTCTATAACTTTCTATTAAATTCAAATACCATACCTGCACGTCTATAACATAAAAAATTATCGGTATATAGAGTAGAAAGAAAACATATAAAAATGTATAAGGAATATGCAAATTGATAAAAGCACAGGGAAAATAATTTTTAGTTTTATTTCAATTTTTATTGTGCCTGAGTTTTTGAATGTACTTCACTCCACCCCTTCTACTAATGAAATTCCAACTATCCTCCACACAGAACCAAGGCCGCATATAGTAAACAGTACTAAGTAAGTGAGTATAGTATGTTCCAGAAATATGTTCGCGTTTTCCAGTCACGAAAGAGGTTTCAATATTGAATCATATTTTCATACAGGTATTGTCGTCCGTTTGCCTACGTCGCATCACGAATTCCCCCACCTGCTTCTGCTCGCCCATCTGTAAAGGCTAGTGGCTGGGCTGTCTTAGCTCTTTCTGAAAACATAAATGTCTGTTAGGAATTGGACGTCTACGTAATATTATACAGCTGTTTAAAATAACTTAAATAAAAGAACCTCGTTAAGTAATTAACTGTCGCGTGATTTCCCCCTTTCTACGATCCTGTGACATAACCACTTGGACGGATAGTAGATAGCATGTCTGAATAATTTTATCTTTCGGATCGGGCAGAAATTAAGATTAAATTTACAGTACATAAGGTACTTTTTTATAGAGTAGGATACAAAGTATTTCAACATGGGTTATTAGTACGAAGGACGGAACTGGTAATTGGGATTAGATGCAACAGTCTATATTGCGATAATATGCATGAAAGAACTGAAGCCTGTATCGTAATGAACGGCCACCATTTTCAAAAAATGTGTTTACATATTGATTATATGATTATTTTCAATTTAATTTCATTCTCTATATTGTACGCTAATTTGCTGTAGACAATATAATATACAATGCATAATGAATACATTCCATGGATAACTCAGTTCGTGAGTAAAACACTTACTATTAATACTGTACCGTATTTTTGATTAAACAAAGCCAATGAAAATTATCAAACTCAAAATCGCGATATTTCCTAGTTTACGTAAATGAATCAACTACTTTTCTTCCTCCTATAAATAGTAAAGTGATTTGTTTGTATTTTACGCCAGTATCATCGAACTACAGTCGTGGAAGGGGGTAGCAAATGGTGTTTCAGATTCACAACCGTTAATCCAAAGATATAGCCAAGTTAATATTAAAAATGTTAGTAAAATGAAATGATGTCCCTGTAGATGAATAACATTCGGAGTTTATAATGTTTCAGAATTCGTCTCTCTTTCATTTAAAAAATAAAGTAGGCGGAGTGCGTCATCTTATACTGTGGACAGTGCATATTTTTAAGTTCTGATATTAGCAGCTCAGAGCATAAATGATGTAACTCCATCAAGGATACTTCTATGGAAAATGAATATTTGTAAAATGTGATATAAAAATTAGTAATAATTGTAAAAAGAGTATTTATTCACGTATATTATTCAATACACATAATTTCATTGAAAGATTAATTAATGTATTTTGTGTACTGCATACTATCAACAAAAAATAACTCCGTTATTAAAAATGGACTTGGTGGATTTGAGTTCTGAAAGTTCAGCAGAGAGAGGATAACACCTTAGTTGTATATAATTGCGTTATCTTCCCGACAGAAATGTCAGCATTTCTTGATAGAAATGTTGAAGAATATGTTGGTAAGTTTTGATAGTATCCATGCTAGACGATGTGAATATATTTCAGAAGATCTAACATGTAACCTGTGTAACCGAACAGCAGGTTATTCATATATAGAGTAACTCCTGTTGGAATGTCTTGATGGCTTTTTTTGTCGCCTTCTTTATGAAATTGAGTTCATGAACTTCATTTGAAACTCGTGGTCCGATTTGAAGCTCTCTTTTAATGTACAGATAAGCGCATACATTTTATCTTCAACCAGGATACATTGTGTCCATTATCAGCCTTTTATCTTTATGATCTTTTCTTTCAGCTGTTTAGTGGGCAAAACTGTAGATCTCTTCATCTATTGCACTATGAAAGAAGTTTTTCCTTCTTGAATTTTTTGTCATATCCATCCAAGTATCTCAAGTGTAGACTATATTAATTCTTTCTTGTGGCTGATTGCCTCTATCAGATCAAAATCAGCTTGGAAAGCTTCATTTCATGTTTACGTGACTAATAGCGGTTGAAACTCAGAAAAATATACATTGAAAATTACGTATTATTTATAGAATAATTATGTATACATATTACATCATTAATTAAATATGGAATTTATTCTAAAGGTAGTGATACTGCTGGCAAAATTAGGTTAGGTTTTGTACAGTACATAACTGATACATTGTTACATAAATTGCATGATCTGCACTACCAAACCTGACTAGATATATTTCTCTTGTATTATATGGATTTATAAGCACAATAAAATTCGTTCAGGACACTAGAAAATTCGTAATTCGTACAAATAATTTATCAGCATATCAATAAGAACCTCATAAAATTATTTACAAAAAACACTCAAAAAATAATATACATTTATGAAAATAAATAAATAATTTGATTAACAATATTTTCACCGTTACAATTACACATGTATAAAAACTAAATATAAACATTTACATAGATATAATAAATTTTACAGGAGAAAAAGTTCGTCCAAAGGGCTGGACTCTGGAAGAGTACCCAAAACGCTCATTGCATTTTCGCGTTGAATAGCAATACTACGTTGACGCAAATAAGTAGTGCAACGGCGATCACCAGTAATGGAGATCAAAATTTGGCCGATTTGAGATACCACAAAACTTTAGCGTCATGAGTCGAAGGACTGAAGTTCTCCACAGCAAATGGGACGAAGATATTATTGTCTAAAGATAAGTATATTTATTGACTTTCTTCTTCACGGCTAATTCAGCAGCAGATGCCGCGTCTGGAGGTATTCGGTAAGTGAGATGGAGCTGAGTGTCAACGCAAGTGGAGTCCCAAATTAAAAGATGTTCCTCTAGACCATGGAATTAAGGTGAGACCATCGGGTCGTTTACCATCCGCGCGACTAATGCCTGGTGGTTCCAAAAGAGACGGGATGCCAAGAAGTCAGAGATCTTTTAATGATATCATTGAGTGATGTATGTCTGGGAATGCGACCCTTGCTCCTCGCACAGCTGGTGCATGATGGCCGCAAATATCAGCAATTCTCCGCATATTGCACTAGTAATTGAGGTTCATTATTATTTGTGTTTTTATATAACTGTATCTCTACCACCATTAATATTATAGTTTGGAGATACTCCTGCTGCTGTGTTTAGATAGCTTGGCCGGTCATAACATTCTGAGCAGTAAACCAGGCAAGTCCATTTGATCCTGATAACAGAAAAAATGGATGTACAGTGAAACCTCTCCTTACGGACACCCCAAGATACGGACACTCCTCATATACGGACAAATTTTTATGTGCCAACTGAAATAATATAGAAATAATGATAAATTTAACTCGTTTACGGACACTCTAGTCACTAATATGGACAGCTGTTTCACAGTCCTAAAGATTTGCTTTACCTCTTGACTGCGGACAGAACTTGGATTTTAAGACCTAATGTGTTACAAAAATGAAAAATTTAGTTTTGAGAACTGTACAGAAATTCCTTAACATAAAAGAAGACAAAAAGGGTCTCGTAGGCTACCACTAGCTCAGCCGGCTACCCTTGTGAGCTGAAGCGGGTGGATAAACAGAATAATAAAATTTAACCTGTCTGATGGGTCCAAGCTTTTGGCGATCGTGAAATTGGAAACATTAGTAGGATTATTCTCTTTATTTGAATCAGTAGTTCTGTATTTTCCTTTTTCGGTCTTATCTACTGTAGTTCAAAATTGCAAAGAATTTACTGTAGTACAGTACACTGTATTTAGAATTAAACTATAGCAGGCCTAATACATTTCATTTAAAAGCGTGAAGGGTTAAATAATGCATGTTATAAATTTACTGTTAGATTGGGGAGCCTCCCTCCCAATAAAGGACACCTCCCAGATACGGACAGATAGTTGTCCCTTCGATGACCGTAAATGAGTGGTTTCACTGTATGGGTTAGTTGTGCAGTTATTGTAGAGTTCAAGTGCAGTGTGTAGTATACTATTTCAAGAACATAAGTACAGTAATGAAACCAAAAGAGACTTTGTAGTTTACTTTATTGTGCATGGAAGAGGAAAATGAGAAGACTGCATCATGTTAAGTACGATTTTTTTGGATAGCAGCGGGTGAAAAAATTGTGATCGCTCATGAGTGCACGTACGTGACCAATGTTTTCAACATCCATAAAGAACAAGACCAATTGTCGTTTTAGAGGTGGTATTCAAACTGCGTCCATTGAAGGCATTGCACAACTGTTACCTTCATACTATGGATTGTGTGCAAAGAGCTCAAAAAAAGGCCAACATTGTCTCTAATAACATGTGCAGCTTCAACAACGCGAGCAACTAAGTCTTCTGCCGTATCAATCGGTGTCTCATACACACAACGTTTCACGTCTCCCCAAAAAGAAATCCAGTGGGGTTAGGTCCGGTGATCGAGGTGGCCACGGTACTGGCCCACCTCTGCCAATCCAACGATCAGGGGATATAGGATTTAGGTGGTTCCTGACACGACGATCAAAGTGTCGAGGGCGCCGTCATGCTGAAACCATATTCGTTCTCTGATGTTCAATGGGATATTTTAAAAGTTCTGGTAGGACGTCGTAGAAAAACAAAATAATTACTATATTATTTCAATGTACCAAAGTACATATGATATTTCCATGCAGATATTCTGCGTCATCATACGATGAAAGAGTAATGGAACGGAGAAAAACTCTCTCCGGCGCCGGTATTTGAACCCGGGTTTTCAGCTCTACGTGCTGATGCTTTATCCACTAAGCCACCGGATACAACCCCGGCGTCGGACAGGAATTGTCTCTGATTGAGTTCCAACTGTTGGGCGCTTATTCCGTCGGATCCCGGCCAACCAGTCACTCATAGCGAGTGCACCTCAGCACATGTGGACTTCGGTCCTATGTTCATAGACATCATGACGTAGTGCAGAGGGCGGCCACCAGAGGGAACCCAAGAGTTGGAACTCAATCAGACGCCGGTTTGTATCCGGTGTGGTTTAGTGGATAAAGCATCAGCATGTAGAGCTGAAACCCGGGTTCAAATCCCGGCGCCGGAGAGAGTTTTTTTCTCCGTTCCATTACTCTTTCATCGTAAAATAATTACCACCACGGAGAGTGTTAGGCAACAGATAAGGCCATAAAAGATATAGTCGTGCACCAACAGAACTAACCAGTGTGTTGTGACGGAAAAAATCAGTCATCTATTCTTCAGGCCATTTGGCGGCAAAACGGCGCATCTGCTAAAGTTTTGTCACTTCAAACAGAGGTTTGTTTTTGCCTCCTCTATCATCCCTGAAACGTTGTAAACGTTATTTTTAACACCCTGTATATCTGTAAAGAAATGGTAGATTTTAGTATTTCCACCAGATTATTCTCTTTTAAATGACGAAGGTAGTCATTATATATCTCCTGACCCTAAAACGGCAGTAATACAAGTAGAGAAGTAATAATTTACGCCCTCTCTCGTGTGTCCCAGCTATGCACTGAACTTCAACCCTCGCTAATTGTTTATGGTTGACCTAGTATACACGTGTCTCGTAATGTGTGTAATCAGACAACTTTAATGAAACACCGTTCTCATTACAGGAAACAGTCTGTGTAGTTATTCTGAGAAGATGTCTCGTAACTGTTTCTCCAGCAAGTTACGATAATTCACTTAGTACGAGAACGCAAAAGGAACTCTGAAGCAATTACATCTATTACTTTCAGCTTAACTTAATTCTGTGAAATCAAACTATTTATCAATGAAGCGGAGTTAGAGAAACAAAACATGTTTGGATATCTATTACCTAAAGTGCAAAGGCAATGGATTCGATTCTGCTGATCTCCCTGATACCACATTGCTGTTCTTTGAAGTGTAATGAATCGTAACAGAGTAGGCTACACGTGAATCTGATATAGAGCCTTAATATCGACTAAAATAACCAACAGTTACCCCTTAAAAATTCCATTATTTTTCCTAACAATCGCTGGCAATATTTCAGAAGTTCAGGGCAAGTAGCCATTATTTTTCCATTCAAAGTTACGCAGTGTTAAAGTAAACACGACAGTATCAGCTGTGGACTGATAACCGATTCATAAAGAAGATATACGATTACTATCACAGATAACAGAATCATTACCGGATTTATTTATAGTACATTATACATCGAGCCTATAATGATAGTAATTAAGAATCGAGTATGGATATTTATGAAACGAACGCAAGCGAGTTTCATAATTTTCATACGAGCTTCTTAATTACCATTATAGGCGAGTTTCATACGACTTTTTATGCTCGACCATATTTCTAACTTGAAATTACCGGTATTCAGATGTATACATTTTATTTGTAGGTATCTGACAAGATCGGAAGTGACCTTGTTCTAGGTCGTGAATTGTGAGATGTGTGCAGACGCGAAAGTATTGATTTTCCGAGGAACAATAATGTCATTGACTTTGACGTAGTCCCGTTAAACTTGATAATATAATATTATAACCTTGATTATTGAATTCGACATTGAAAAACGAGATGACAAATTGAATTTATTTGAATATTATTTACAATTAACGTTAATTATTATAGTTACAGAACATAACCTTCTGCGACAGTATTTGATTTCCAGCCTCCGTGACTTTTCGCTAATTCTCTTTCGATTGCATATCCGAGAATAATCGATACTTGCGGTTTTATAACGGTACAAAGCTGACTTGTCATTGGCTGAACACATGTAAGCTGAGTTATCATTGGCTGAAGACCTGTACTTTAATGAGTAGGTGTACTTTAATGACATGCATTAAAGGACTGCTGCCGGGTGTATAATTAGTACATTTTGGCAGGGTCGAGCATAAAAAAATTATATGATATTTATTCCAATCTTCAGTTTTAGACTACAAACATTCCTGAATTAATGGCTTAAAATTGGGCAACAGATTTAGCGCTTCTCGCTGATATCAGTAGGCTACACATTGACAATTTAAATCGCCGTTTACATGGGAATAATGAAAACGTTAATACAGTGAAATCCCTCGTAACCGGCACCCAAATAACCGGCAACACCAAAACAACGGCACTTCTGGCTGAGCCAAAAATAAAAGTTTTAATCTGCCAAATTGTCATAATCTGAGCAGTGAGTTTTGCCACAATAGGAAGTTGGCACGAACTTTCGTTTGTAGTAAATAGTCGAGCCTAAAATTATTGTGGGTATTATTTGTGTTATGTGATTTATTTTAATAAGGTAAATCTACACAGTTTTTTATATTTATTAAGTAACGAGCACGTGATAAAGAAATAAGCTTGAGATGGCTGCACAAGTTTCAATATTTTGCACCATGAAATACAAACTTTTTTTGTATATACTGGTATTGATTCTATTATCCGGCAAAATCTCGTATCCGAACTAGCCTAGTCCCTTGGTGTCGGTTAAAAGAGATTCTACTGCACTCGTAAACCCTTTCGCACGTCAGTGTACTGAAAGTAAATTTTAATGAAGACTAGATTATGATTTTAAAAACATGAAGATTGATTTTCAATTGTATGCAATATTGTTCAGTACATACATATATAATGAAGGTGAAGCCATATCCAAAAATAGGAACAAAATGTCATTTTTCACATAATACCCTTCCCTTTCAACTGCCTTACGCCAACTAGGAACGAGAGCCTGTCTACATGTACGGTAAAAGTCTGGACCAACACGTCTGAGCTACTCTTTAGCAGCGTGCACGAGGGAGTCGTCACCTCCAAACCTCGTTCCGCGAAGGGATTCCTTAATTTACCAAAGAGATGGTAATCGCATGGTGCCAGATCAGGACTAAGTCGTTTTGGACCACATCGAGAAGCAGGATGTTCTGGTATGTGTTCTTGTGACTGACATGTGGCCGTACGTTGTCGTGCAATAGCAGAACACTCGTTCTCTCCACGTACATTTTCGTCGGTGTGGGAACATTCACTAAATCGCTGACACTTTGTATCTGAGCTACAGATGAATTGTTGCAAAATGCGTTTATCCATTCCCTGCATTTTCGCATTTTTCCTATCTAATCCTTTCATTTTTGCATTTTCAGTGGATAATTTGCATGATTTTCATGCTAAGTTCTCCTTGGTTCAATCCCCTGATATCAGCATATTTACCAGAAGACAATTGCACAACAACTTAATTTCATTCACTGGTTCCCACTGTATAGCAGCTAACACTACAAAGAAGAACCAGTGCCAGGCAGCAGCTCCATTCTCGCTTATTTATCCCTTAATTTGTGTGAATTGGTGGAAAATCACAAACATTAACCCTTAAATTCACAAAGTATCCTATAGGATACAACAGGTTAATATATAATTTGAACTGGTAATGGAAATTACGGGAAAACGGCTGAACAAATTTTAATGAATGACCCCTCATTTTGAAGCTTGGAACCCAAAGTTTTTCAGAAAAATAGTAGTTTTCAATGAAATGTCAATCTTATTACATCATTTTCCTATTTTTCAAAATCCATCTGTCGTCAGTTTTTATAAATAATAGCTTTTCAGAATAAAACAAAACACAAATACACTACAATAAACAATATCACACGAAGGTCATGATCTGTAGGAATGCTGACATATTTAGAGGTCAAATTAAATTGGTTATTAAAAACTTCAAGATTTACTAAAAATAATTTACAGGTCTGATTCTGAGTGTGTAATTTTCTGAGTAGAGCTGTGTATTGGATATTGAAATCTACAAAATTGAGTTGGTTTGATGACATTCTTACCATTAGAAATGAAATTTTATTATAGTTAATTCCATGATGCGACTATTTTTCATTAATTATGCATATTAATGCTATATTTATGATATGAAAGTGAAACGTTTTGGGGTTATATTAGTGGATGTAGAGAATATCTTAAATTAGATCTTCATTTCTATTATAAAAATAAACTACAAATGTGTCTTAGTGAAACTTACAGCAGAGTCCGTATAGGCCAGTTTCTATCCGATGCTTTTCCAATTCACTGCGGGCTGAAGCAGGAAGATGCAGTGTCACCTCTACTTGTTAATTTTGCTCTAGAATATTCCATTAGGAAAGTTCAGGATAACACAGAGGGTTTGGAATTGAACGGGTTACATCTGCATCTTGTCTATGCGGATGACGTGAATATGTTAGGACAAAATCCACAAACGATTAGGAAAACACGGAAATTCTACTTGAAGCAAGTAAAGCAATAGGGTTAGAAGTAAATCCCGAAAAGACTAAGTATATGATTATGTCTCGTGACCAGAATATTGTACGAAATGGAAATATAAAAATTGGAGATTTGTCCTTCGAAGAGTGGAAAAATTCAAATATCTTGGAGCAACAGTAACAAATAAAAATGACACTCGGGAGAAAATTTAACGCAGAATAAATATGGGAAATGCCTGTTATTATTCGGTTGAGAAGCTTTTGTCATCTAGTCTTCTGTCGAAAAATCTGAAAGTTAGAATTTATAAAACAGTTATATTACCTGTTGTTCTATATGGTTGTGAAGCTTGGACTCTCGCTTTGAGATTAAGGGTGTTTGAGAATAAAGTTCTTAAGAAAATATTTGGGGCTAAGAGGGATGAAGTTACAGGAGAATGGAGAAAGTTACACAACGCAGAGCTGCACGCATTGTATTCTTCACCTGACATAATTAGGAACATTAAATCCAGACGTTTGAGATGGGCAGGGCATGTAGCACGTATGGGCGAATCCAGAAATGCATATAGAGTGTTAGTTGGGAGGCCGGAAGGAAAAAGACCTTTGGGGAGGCCGGGACGTAGATAGGAAGATAATATTGAAATGTATTTGAGGGAGGTGGGATATGATGATAGAGACTGGATTAATCTTGCTCAGGATAGGTATCAATGGCGGGCTTATGTGAGGGCGGCAATGAACCTCCGGTTCCTTAAAAGCCAATAAGTAAGCAAGTATTATTATTATTATTATTATTATTATTATTGCAACTTAGTTGACTCTGCCCAGAATGCGAGACTTCTATGCTATGCAAATATTATTATAGCTTCTTGTATTTCATTCTGCAATAGAAACACTTTCAGAATATAGTAGAGGCAATGATCATTCAAACAATTATAACATGTATATATTACTCATATAGTTACTTCGCACTTATACGTTATGTTTTCAAGGCACCAAATGTTTACCATTAAAATTTAGGTGAGTTCCACGTTTTTTTCATTTGTTATTTTTTACGTCTACGCCACATTTTTTCAGTTACCAATTCTGAAATACTCTTAGAAACTTGCCATCATATAAAAATTTAAATGATTTTAAATATATCGTAATGATAGACACACAACTAATAATAAGAATTAAAATCTGATAATAAAAGGGCAAAACATAAAAATAATATTGTCACTGCTTTTCTTACCTTGTTAATAGAGGTGCGGCTCGGACTGTAGAAGAGAGAAACTATAAAAATTCTCAACTTCAGTCAATACGGCAAGCATCCAACTAACTAGTGAGTCGAAAATCATGAAAAAAAAAAAAAAAGAGGAAGAAAGAAAATTCGACTTCATCATGCTTCCGACTTAAACTGCTTCCTAGGAAATCCTATGATTCACTCGCAATATGTAGGCCTACGTAGTGTTTAACAGCCATTATAAATATGACAGAGCTATTATGCTTTAACATTAATCGAATTATAAATATGCAAGACAATTTCATTCTAAAAATATGAACGTACCTTTCAATTATCCAGATGACAGTCGGCTTCGAAAAAACTGTCAATCATGGCACTACTCTAAGTATCATAAAGAATGTTTTCTTATATATAGGCTTACTTACTTACTAACTGACTGACTTTTAAGGAACCCGGAGGTTCATTGCCGCCCCTCACATCAGCCCGCCATCGGTCCCTATCCTGAGCAAGATTAATCCACTATCATCATATCGCACCTCCCTCAAATCCATTTTAATATTATCCTCCCATCTACGTTTCGGCCTCCTCCCTAACACTCTATTTGCATTTCTGGCTTCGCCATAAGTGCTACATGCCCTGCCCATCTCAAACGTCTGGATTTAATGTTCCTAATTATGTCAGGTGAAGAATACAATGCGTGCAGTTCTGCTTTGTGTAACTTTCTCCATTTTCCTGTAACTTCAACCCTCTTAGCTCAAAATATTTTCCTAAGCATCTTATTCTTAAAGACGCTTAATCTCTGTTCCTCTCTCAAATTGAGTCCAAGTTTCACAACCATACGCAACAACCGGTAATATAACCGTTTTATAAATTCTAACGTTCAGATTTTTGACAGCAGACTAGATGGCAAAAGCTTCTCAACCGAATAATAACACGCAATTCCTTTATTTATTCTGCGTTTAATTTCCTTCCAATATCATTCATATTTGTTACTGTTGCTCCAAGATATTTTAATTTATCCACCTCTTTAGAAGGATAAATCGTCAATTTTTTACAGTTCCATTTCGTACAATATTCAGGTCACGAGACATAATCACATACTTTGTCTCTTCGGGTTCACTTCCAAACCTATCGCTTTACTTATTTCAAGTAAAATTTCCGTGTTTTCTCTAATCGTTAGTGGTTTTTTCTCCTAATATATTCAGGTCACCCGCACAGACAAGAAGCTGATGTAACCCGTTCAATTCCAAACCCTCTCTGTTATTCTCAACTTTCCTAATGGCATATTCTAGAGCGAAGTTAAAAAGTAAATGTGATAGTGCATCTCCTTGGTTTAGCCCGCGTAATTGGAAAAGCATCAGATAGAATCTGACCTATATGGACTCTGCTGGACGTTTCACTGAGACATTTTAATTAGTCGAACTAGTTTCTTGGGAATACCAAATTCAATAAGAATATCATATAATACTTCTCTCTTAACAGAGTCATATATTTTTTTAAATCTATGAATAACATGTACCCTTGTACTCTCATTTTTTCTCCAATATCTGTAAAATACAAAAATTTGATCAATGGTCGATCTATACCCTAAAACCGCACTGATGATCCCCAATAATTTCATCTACATAAGGAGTTAATGTTCTCAAAGATTATTGGACAAAATTTTGTACGACGTCAACAAAAGTGATAATC